>PVKH010044983.1:0-10547 GCA_004027955.1 Chaetophractus vellerosus | reverse complement strand
AGCAAGGGCAAAGGAACTGCTGACTGTTCTCTCTTTATTGCTCTCATCCTCTATTTATTTACCCCCCTGCGTTGTTTGCGCTCGCTGTCTGTTCTCTGTGTGTTCACTGCGTGCTTGTCTTCTTTTTAGGAGGCACCAGGAACTGAACCCGGGACCTCCCATGTGGGAGGAAGGTGCCCAATGGCGTGGGCCACCTCCACTCCCTCTCTGTCTCTTCTCAGAGCTAACCCTACCCAGTTCCTTCGTCCTTTTCTCATGGTAACTCCTCTTCCCAATCTTTCAATCATTTTCCTTCTGCTGGACTCTCTCCAAGTCTTCCTTTTCTCACACAGTGCTGAGGCCCTGCCTGCGATGCAGGGGCTGGGAACAGTCTGGAAAAGGGATCATGAAAGCCCACAGCATGTACAGTGTGGGGCCTGGATGGCAAATTACAAACTATTAGGCTGTGTGTGTAACCAGGGACTGCGGGCTAGCTTGTGAGTGACGGGAGGGGGGTTTACAAGCGCCTCAGAGGAAGAAACCTGTTTGGAGAGTTGTCCCTGGACCTTTCATGAGAACTGATGAAGGGAGCTGAGAATGGAAAGTTTTGTTCTAAGACCTGGAGGACTGGTGGCTGAGGGGATGAAGGACAAATCTCCCTGGCAGTGAGACTGGGAGACCCAGAAAAGGCTTCTCAGGGTAGCTGCCTGATCACGGCTGCAGCAGGGCCTCCACGGTGTGCAGAGTCCACACTCGATGCCAGGCCTCTTCACCTGTTATTCCTCTAACCCTGCTGCCAATGTAGGGTTTTTAAATAATTTAACTCTAGGTTTTGTCAGGAAGAGTTGTTTTTCGCAGGGTATATTTGCTTCCCACACTAGAATAGCTTTAGATGACACTCGGGTCCAAAGGGGCAAATGGTGTTGGAAATAAACAGACCAGCAAAGTTTTCTTGAAAGCATGTGTCACACTAACAGGCTGACATGCCCCTAGTTGGAAGAAGCTGTAAAACACCATCTGAATCATCCCTCTGGCACTTTGGGGGATGCACTTTTAATCATTCTCTTCATTTTTTTGTTTAGAAAACAAAACAAAACCTAAAACAAAGCTATTTCTCTTTCAAAACCTACTACTGGGTTCTTTCTGATCATATACTTCTCCAAAACTCCAATAACTCCTGCTTCCTTGTGAAGTAAAGCCAACTCCTAACTGTAATCAGGATTTTCATTTTCTCCTTCCTTCTTTCTTCTTGAATCTGCCACACACCATCAACTCACCTTGAACTGCATAAAATTAGTTTCAGTTTTGCCTCTGAACCTTAAAACCTGCTCTTCTTCTTGTCTGGAATGTAATTCATCCAAATCAAGGATTAGCCACATAAGCTCAGGCTGGGCATCTCAAAGCTGTGTGTACTTCAAGAGCTACCTTCAGGGTTTCCCAGCCTTCAAAGTGATTAAAATAAAATTGAGCTTCAAAATTTGACCTCACTGTAAGAGCTTCACTCTCACTTGTCTTACATCTATTGTCCTCTACAATAGAGTTGATATTTATTCTTACTGCCCTGTCTTCCCTCATTGGAAAAAACATCTTTGCCTAGCATTCTTCAGGAGGAAAGCTATCTTTCAGCCCTTCTGACAGCTCTTCTAAAATAAATAAGTATGCTCTGCCCAGGTATAAGGAATCACTCTTTTTGGAAGATCTCATTCTTTCTGGGAAACTACCCCCCCCCACGCCGTCCAAATTTAGATTCTGAAATTGCGATCGTGTAAGTCAGTCAGTGAGTAGAAGTTTCAGGGTTTATACATTTTGGCTATTTTGTAGCAGAATTGGGGCTAAAATTAATTAATTTGGCAAGTATTTATTAAGTACCTGCTATGTGCCTAATGCTATGCAAAGTCCAGATTTATTATTCAAGGAGCCTATAGGTTAGAGAGAGAGAGGGAGAAGGGACTGGCCATCTCAGTGGAGTGCAGCAGATTTATCTAAAGGAGTTAATGACACAGTTTTATGGCAGCACCCCGCAGGGCAGCCGGAGGGTACCCACCCCACCTCTGAGGGCTGGACACCACTTCCCACAGGAGGTAACAGGTAAGGTTCCTCCTGAAGGCCACGCAGCTAACTTGCAAGGGGAGTACGTTCAGGACCAGGGAATGGGCACTCTGCACAGGAAGTCCAGAGGCAGCGAGCACAGGATGTGCTGGGAGGGACTCCCAGGAGCCCCATGCTGCAGGGGACAAGGGGCAGAGGGCCTGCAGGCAGTGCTGGGGAGGTGTGGCTTTAGCCAGAGGGCAGCGGAGCTCTCCTCATGCCGCCACAGGCTCCTCATCTCTTAAAAATGGCTTTTCATCCAAAGGAAGTCTGTTACAACTGCTGCTACTCTGCGGTTTCAATGCACTATTTTAAAATAAGTCAATACATGTCACATAGGCAGTGAGGAACTCTTCCACACACTGTGTAGGTCGTCAGGCGAGGACTCTAGAGAGACGTAGCCAGAGGGGAGGCCTCGGGACCCTGGGGGGGGGGGGCTGGGAGCTCTGTCTGGACTGGTCCTGAGACCACACCCGCCTGGCCTCAGGTCTATAGCCCACCAGACGACTTTCTCTACAGGTGGATTTACCTCCCTATGATCAGCTTCCATTCTCCTGAGCTAAGATCTCCACACTGACTCACTTAAAGGAGGAACACAATTCCTTCTAGAAACCAGCAAAAAGGCTCTCGTGGTTCAATTTAATCATTTTAAGGTACGTAATGTTTCTCAAGTATAAAGTCTCATATTTTTATCAGATGGTTTGTATTATGGCTCCAGAATTTTAGACGGCTTCAGACAGGAAGCCAGATAAGCTTGAAAGGACATCATTTACATTTGTTTGCCATATCAGGTAGCACTTAAAATATATAAATAGGGAGGTGAATGGGAAAAAAACAAAACAAAACAAAACAGATTTCTTAAATTTCCACAGGATTATTGTAGATTCCTTTTGGGGGGGGGATGGGGGAAAGGTCAAATGCTAAAATGGTTCTATGATTTAAAACTTTTTTTTTTTTTTAAAGAATCACATAGTTTCCTATTTGCAAATCTCTTCTGGCATTTGTTAATATCAGAGTCTAGGTCTTGGGAGAGGCCAGTATATATCAGACATTTAAAAGCTCACTTGCATTTAAACTAGAAGTGGGAGACTGCTAATTGCTAAACACAGAGTTGCTACATTCAAAACTTAGCTCAACTTTTGAAGGGTAACTATTGCCAGAAGTCAAATTAAATTGCTATTTTAGGAAAATATGTTAAACAAGTTTGAGAAACGATTAGTATACAATAAAATGGCTTTTGGAATACCTTTAAAGACAAGGTTTATCAAACATATCTATATTAAGTTTCTTCATAAATAAATCCATTGATAAATTAGGAGAAAAGTGCTAGGAAAAAATGGTATGTTTAGGTGAAATGATGGTCTAAACTTGGAATGTTACCTAGGATCCCAGCTTTGGTTCTTTTTATAAATAGCATTAACAATGGTCTTCATCAGGCGTGGGAGAAGGTGCTACAAAATATAGCCTTAGTGGCAAAGCTTGAAATCAAAGTTCTAACGCCACCCATGTGGTCAAAAGTTCTTTTGAAAAATGCATATGCAGGGAAGGATCATTGGTGTGGGGTATCAGTGATGGGGGATACATGGGGGGAAGTCCACCTGGACATATATATAAGGTTTATAAATGTGTTCAAATGTTCACGGGGCATTGTCATAGTGGGTAGAGAGTCACACAATAACCAAAAGAATATTGAATTTCCATCCTGGAGAGCTGTGCCACATTCTCTAATGGAGCAGCAACAATTTCCCAAGTACAGGGGTGTAATGGTTTGGCAGTTTTATGTAATTATGAATTCCAAAAATATATATATTGAATCGTGCTTGTACACTGATCTGTTAATCTGGGCATGATTAGGTTATGATTAGGGCGTTAACTGCCACGTCAGTGGGACGTTGAGCCCCACCCCTCGGTGGGTGTAGTCTCAAGTATAAAAGGCTAGACAAAAGGCAGCAGTGATGAGAGCAGCAGATTTGAGAAGCAGTTCTGATGTTGGAGTGAGCCGTTCACCCGATAGTCTACAGCTGGCCTTGTGGAGAGACGCAAAGCATAGAGAGCCTCAAAGCATAGAGAGCCTCATGGTCTACAGCTGAACTTGTGGAGGAAACAGAAGCTAAGCCCGGAGAGAAACACAGCTCCGGGAACAGAGGAACCCAGAAGCCTGAACCCTGGAGACGTCGGCAGCTGTCTTGCTCCAACACGTGGACTTTGGTGAGGGAAGAAATTTATGCTTTGTGGCCTGGTAACTGTAAGCTTCTACCCCAAATAAATACCCTTTATAAAGATCGATCAATTTTGGTATATTTCAAAAAGCACTCCTGTGGCTGACTAATACAAGGGGCAATGAGTAGCTAAGGAGGATGGTCTATTGATGGGCCCTTGATATTGATGACTATGCTTATGAGCCGTTGCTCTTGAAACTGAAACTTAGCCTAGTGTTATAGGATGCCTAAGAATTACCTCCTGTAAGCCTCCTTGTTGCTCAAATGCAGCCTCTCTCTAAATCAAACTCAGCATATATATGTATTACCTTTCCCCCAGTGTGGGACATGTCTCCCGGGGATGAGCCTCCCTGGCACCGAGGGATTACTCTCAAGCACCAACTAGCAATGCAACTGGAAAAAGATCTTGAATAAAAGGGGGAAAAGGTAAAGACAAATTATTTTATATGGCTAAGAGACTTCAAAGTGAGCCGGGAGGTCATCCCAGAGGTAACGCTTATGCACATCTCAGCATGATCTCATAGACTGCCAAAGTGGATACTACCCCAAACAGTGGGGCTCCTGAGGGCTCTGGAGACACCCAGGTCCTATGGTCAGGGCAGATAGCTCCAGAGTTTGATGCCTTGCCAGTGGGCCCTACTTTGGAGTTTATGCTCCTGAGAGTGACAGAGTTGGACTCTGTTATGGCTTCCCTACACATGGCTCATCTGTCCCTTCTATTTGAAACTATAGTTGGTGTTGAAGTTGGTAGGTGTACGTCTAAGAGACTTGAATCTCTGGGCTGTCCATCTGCCAGCTGGACCCTGAGCCTCAGTGAAGCTGCCAAACCTACTCTCCAGGTCACTGGGCTCATCCAGGACAACTAACAAGGAGGTAAGGATGGACAACCACCATACCAAGGAAATGAGAGCGCCTACAACTGCAAGCAAGAGAGTCCCATCCATCACCCCTATGGGGTTGAAGCCCCCTCTCAATAAGAGGTGGAATGGACATCACCATCCCAGGATCCTCAGGATTGGGGAATGAACTATAGATTAGAGTGGACTTACTGGTCTTCTACTATAGACTTACTATGATTCTAGCAATGGGAGAAATTACAACATTGATGTGGAGGCAGTGGCCACTGGGGGCTCTGAGGGCAAGGAGAGGGAAAAACAGATGTTATACAGGGGCATTTTCAGGACTTGGGAACCGTCCTGAATGACACTGCAACGATAGATATAGGCCATTATATATCTTCCCATAACCTACAGAATTGTGTGGGAGAGAGTGTAAACTACAATGTAAACTTTAATCCACGCTTAGTGACAATGCCCCAAAATGCGTGTATCAATTGCAATGAATGAGCTACACTAATGAAGGATGCTGTTTATGTGGGAAAATGTGGGAGGTATGGGGGATGGGGCATATGGGAATCCCTATATTTTTTTAACATTTATGTAATCTAAGTATCTTAAAAAATAAAATAAAATAATGTATTAAAAAACAAACAAACAAAAATACATATGACTAAGGTAATAAATTACTAGATCTGGGTATGACCGTCAATGGCTAGATCATTATTTAATTATCACAGAATCAACACGGGAGGAAAAGCTAGGAATGTTCTGGAAATTCCTTTTGTGTCTTTAGCACTCCTATTTTAACTGTTCAGTTTCCTTTCTTTAATCTCTCACCTTGCCTTCTTTATCTTCCTTTCTATTATTTGTCCAAAATGAAGATTGGTAATAACCTGGCATGACGATGAAAGGAGAGAAGAATGAAGCTGGTGTTATATACTAGATGGAATCAAGACTCAGATATTGAGTTCTAGGTATTGTACAGAATATCTGTGTGACCCTGGGGGAAAACGGAGAATCTCCTTGGGCCTGAGATACCTTATCTATAAAATAAGTGAAGTAAAATTTGGGTACTCTGGTACATGGCTGTTGGCAAATACATCAAATGTTTTAAAAATTCCATCAAATACAAGAGACTACCCCAAAGACAAAATAAATAAATTAAAAAAGGAATGGGTAATTAACTAGTATATCTAGGTAATGATCAATGTTAGTTAACATCATAAAAAGAGGCAACTAATTCTGTACCTCCTGATGAAAGTACACACTGCCAATATTAAGTATTCTTGAAAAAAAGAAAGAAATCAAATCTGAATCTGATCAAGACTTTATAACTACCAATTTATAGAAAATACAGAAACAGAGGAACATGCTAAACAACATTATAGATATGCAATCAGCAACATCCACATATAAGACATTATAGGACAATCACTCTGCGTGCCTAGAACAAAAAAGTAAATTGCAAGGAAAAAAAAAAAAGGAGGGCTGAGAAGGAACCCACAGATTATTATATTAGAAGAGACTTAAGGCACCCACCTAATGCAAAGATTTGGATCCTAAATCAAACAAACCGTTAAAAACAAGACAACATTATGTGAGTCCCTTTACGTTTGTATGTTGGAAACTTCCATAATAGAGAGTTAAAAATAAAAGGCAAGGAGACCACCACTAAAAGTAATAGCACAACAGCAGAATAACATTCAACTTGTAAGCTGCCTTTCCTTACAACCCTTTTGGTGCTTGATGACTCCCCCAGTCACTGGGAAGCAGTACGCCAATAGAGAGTTGTGTATAAAGACCACAAGCTATGTCTTTATAAAATATAATGCAATTTATGGACTTTGCAAGAGCTTAGGAATCAAAAAAAGGCTATTCTGATTAGATTTTTTATCGTTACAGTTGAGTGAACCTGTGCTGCAGTCCACCGACTGCGAGTGCTGTAAGCCCTTGCCTTCCTCTTCAGTCCTCACCCTTATTCTACTTCCCATTCCAGCTGCACTGCGGGGTGTGATCTCAAGAAGATCTCAAGAACCCCTTGTTCCCTTCCCCAGTCAGCCTGGTGCTCCCCTTGCTCCCCTTATGTATATATGATTAAAGAGTTATTAAAAAGAAAACAAACTGCTTCCCCTGCAATGCCCCACCCACCTGCCGCAGTGCACACCTGATTTCGAGAGGAAGCTTGTTCCAAAGGAACTTCACCTGAAGTTGTATTAGGCCTTGGGCTTCAAGACCTTTGGTATGGCAATCTCGTTTGCACGTCTGCTCTCTCCCGTTATTCCCCCTAGAGCCCATGGAGGACAGGCAGGGCAGGAAGCCCACCATTATTTCACAGAGAAACCACCTGCCTGGGAGAAGTGTTTGTAGTGTCAATTTTGAAGAGGAGGAAAGAAAACAAAGAACCATCAGCTGCTCCTCTGACCAAGAGATGAATAAATTATCCACCGAAAATAAACTACACTAGTCAAGAAAGCTCTACTCTTCTTAGAGTTAAGGAAAAGATCAACTCACTAGTTCGAAATAGACTAATACCCGGAATGTACTATTCTCAAATATATGTTCAATTAGCATATAACTAAAAAATTAAGTTTATGTCAGGGAAACAGTCACAGCAGTGTTCTTTATAAGAAAAACTTGCAAATAACTTGAAAAGCCCAAGGAAGGTAGACTAAGTCATGACTTATCTAATAGAATACAATACTATCTAGCCACTAAAAAGGACATTTGGTGACAAATAATGGAAAAATACCAACAACATTTCAAGTGAAAAAAGCAAGTAATATATACATAAAGGAATTCCACTTAAAAAATGGACACATAAGAGAAGACAGATACTATAGCAAAGTACTGACAATGATTACCCCGGGGTGGTTGGATTCTAGTGACTTATTTTTGTATGTGTCTGGTTTTTCTAAATTTTCTACAATGAATAGAAAGTTCAACTGATAAGGTAAATATTTATATACTTGTCATAGGGGAACAAAAAAGAAAATAGTGCTCTGAACGACTGAAAAGAAGCATAACTTTGGACTGAAATCACCACATTTCCAACTAAAGCTGGACACGGAGGTCTGCCGTCCATGGTTACTCAGGTGAGATCCTGTCCTGGACTGTGCCTGGGGTTTCCCCCACCTCCTCCTTCTTACAGGAACGTTCCAAGATCCCTTCCAGCCCAGCACAGAATTCATTCAACAAGCACTCACTAAGTGTCCAACTTTGTGCCAGGCACTGTACTCAGTGGTAGAATCAATCTGTTCTTCATAAACACAAGAGGAAAAAGTCAATGGAAGTTCAACCTCAGACTTAAGTGTCTAGTCTTTTGGGGGGAAAAAGTCAATGAACCCAAACAGATCCCAAAAGAATGACAGATCCATACTGTCTTGGTTCTACAAAGACGCCAAATTTTCAATAGTATTAAGTAAAGTGCAAAGAAACAACTAAGGGCTTGTACAAACAAGGGGAAAATGTCAAACAAACCCACCCCTATCACTGAGCGACTTCCTGCCTATACATTCCATTTCAGGAACCAAGGTCAGGTGTTAAAACAAGCAGAGAAGACATATTCCAGGAGTACTCCATCAATGGCATACTGCTACAAAGCTAACATTTCACACGAATCTAAATATTTACCTTTCTGCCCCATGGGCTTATTTTAAAGCATCTAGTCAATAGCATTGCTCAGTCTGTTTTACGTTTATTTTACGTGCGTAATTCAAAGACACTCTTTTTTATAGAGATGAAGCCTCTGGCTGTGACAGGTCCCACCTGTCCATCTCTCGTTTAATTTCACTGGAGGGGAGGTGGATGAAGAAACATGTATAACTATTTTTCATTTCTCTTCTGCTGACATAGTCGAGAAAATAACAAATCCCATATAACCACTAGAAATCCCAGGGTTCCACTGCGATTCCTAAGTAAGGACTCTTTATAATGTGAAAAATATCCTCAGCAAAGTTGCAGAAGTGGCCTTTTCTTTGGGTGAAAATGTTGCTTTGATCAGATAAATAGCCAAAGAAATACATTCCACAGGTCAGGCTGGGCTCTTGGAGAAACACACAGACAAAGGCCCCCGAGTCCTGAACTGCCAGGCAGCGGGGTCTCCTGAATAAGGGACATCCAAAGCTCTGCCACCGAGGCAGTCCTGGCAGCTCTTTCATAGAAGGATGGAACAACCCTGGGCCTTGGAATGAGTAACGATTGCAGTACACTGGGACACCCTGAAAATACGAGAACACGTGAATTCACAACAATACTCAAAAAAGGGGCAAGAAAAAGAAACGAGAAAAAGAGACAAATAAAAAACCCCACATGCTGCAAATTGGCAAAGAGAGGGAAAGAAGCATCTATCTTGCCTCTTTTGATAAACAACATCTAGGAAAAGAAAAAGAATTAGAAAAATCACCACTCTCCAAACACTAAAGAGGCCACGAGGTAAGGTCATCACTGGATGACACCATCACAGTGAAGTTGACAGGGACACCGGAGGCTTTACAGCATTGACCACCTGAAGCCACAAAGCCACCTCAGCTTCGCCAAAGGCGGGGCAACCCAAACGTTAGTTATTTCACTCCACCCACAGCCTTCTCCTCCCCTAAGAACTGAACCTAAATTTAACCAAACCTTTCAAATCTAATAGGGCTTCCAATTTATGGTTAATAAGGGAGGAAGCAGGAACAAATGAAAGGACGCCTAAAGGACCTAAAGAGAGCAAACAGATGAACCCAGGAGCAGTGGGCATAGGAAGGCTGACACTTTTTTCAACAAATCAATGGCCAAAAAAAGGGAGCGTGGGGGTTGGGGACCACTCTGGATGAAAAGACACTTAAGGGACACGAGCAAATGCAATACATACTGACCTGATATGAGCATATGAACAATTCAACAGTAGGGGAAGGCTAAGGAGCAGGAGGAGGGGAAACAAAAAAACGGATACAAGAGAGGCAAGTGTGGCAAGTTTCCGCTGTTAAATACGAGTGACGGGTTTCTGCACGTGATTATACTATTTTCTCTGCATTTTGGTGCTTGGACATGAGAGAGAGTGGGGGGTGAGCCTCTAACCATTACCGAAACAAACCATCCAGACACCAGCCTCTTCTATTTTTTTTCCAGATTTATTTATTTACCCTCCACCATTGTTTGCACTTGCTGTCTGCTCTCCGTGTCTGTCTGTCGCGTGCTCTCTGTTCTGTCTGCTCATCGTCTTTTTCCATACCTGTTTCTCTGAGATGACTGAAGCACTGTGTGTCGAGATGAGTTCTTTGATGGAGTAGAAAACCTGAAATGGTTTTCTCCCGTGCACAGAACAAACCTTTTCATCTGGTATCTGAGGATTTCCTAGATTGGCCCAATTTCCCTGTCCAGTCTTGTCACCCTCTATTTCCTTCTATGCACCTCACTTCTTCAGCCTCATCAATTCATGAGC
>PVKH010044982.1:0-10554 GCA_004027955.1 Chaetophractus vellerosus | reverse complement strand
TTACTTCTAGTCACTTTCTTCCATGTTGGGGGATTTTCTCAGCTGATGGTGATCCTTGGCATCTGTTCATAGAGTGAGGAACTAAAACATGTGAAAGCTCTGTGTGCACATGAAACATTTGTCACTTGGTGGGCTTCTCTTCAGAATTATCAAGAAGAAAAATGGCAAATTTTGTCAAAATAATGTCCCAAAATGATTTCCAAGGAAAAAACACACTCATTCAAAACCAAAGACTCAGGAATAATGAAAAGAATGAGTAGGTAGATGTAGAAGGAAATTACTATATTCTAGAATCTACTTTATACACTGCAGAGAAAAAGCTAAAGTAATAGATTCTCAGTAAAGCAGTTCCACAGTTTAGAACAAAGTGTAATAGCTCTTTTGATTTTGAGCAGGTAGAAAGAACCCCTTTTAAAGTAATTGTAAAGACAATAAATCTAGTGCCCCATGGAAAACTTTGACAAACATTATAATTTAGTCACAATTGTGTTAACATAGTATATACTTCCTCATGGTTTCTTTCTCTTCTTTGTTTCAACCATCTTTTAAAATTTTGCATTTGAAAAAACCTTGGCTGTTTAAGAGTTCGGTGGGTTGTTAGGTTTTTTCCCTTGTCATCTCAAGGTTTCATTTCACCAGTAATTAAAATTGTAGTAAACCAAAAAAGAGTCAAATGAGAAAAATATCGCTCAAGGTTGCTTTTCTTGTCTTGTTAGCAGAAAGTCTTCAAAATAAAATGTTTTTTAAAAGTTTTTCAGAAGATGTTGAATTCACTGAGGTACTCAAGGGAAATGAAACTTGTAAATGCCATCAAAGCCTCATTAATTCATTTTCACATATTTGCCATTAAATCATTTTGTCATAAGAGCCTCATTAATTCATCATCCTTATTTCCTCCCCCCTTTCCCTATTCTCTTATCATTACTAATTGGTGACCCCAATACATAAAAGTACTGCTTGGTCTTTGTTGTTTGCTATCTCTCCTGGTCTGATTTATTTGGGGGAAAGATACGGAGTGTCACAAATGGTGACTGCCCAGCTTCACACAAGTGCTTGGAAGATGGATCATTGATTAATGAGAGTCCCACTTTGAAAGGAATTACTCGGCTGGTATTTTACAGCTTGGCTCTCTGCCCAATGAGATAATGGCAGAAAGTTTTCACTGGTCAAAGACGATGTTTTGTATATTATATCAGAAAGGAGCTGAGGGTTGCAATTTAACTTGTAAGATATCATTTGAAATACTAAAATGGCAAAAGTGTAGCCAGGAGATAAATTGAAGTAGCATGGGGAATTAAGTACAGCTGAGGACAAAGTCATCCTGGTTAGTATAGTGAAGTAGTTCTCATCTTAGCTGCACATTAGGAATCACTTGGGGAGCTCTTCAAAAAATACCCTTAGGTAGGCTCCATATCACACCAACTAAAACTGAATCCCTGGCCATGGGGTCTGAATATCTGCATATTTTAAAGTCCCCCAGGTAATTCTGATCCCATGAGGGATGAGAACCACTGATAGAGTAGAGTCAAGATGAATTGCACAGTGAGTAAAAATAATTTAGCTACCCCTGTCTACCCCACTCTGTATCAGACATACCATGGGAGAAGTTGCAAAGTCATAGACAGCATGGCCCCTCGGAAGATTTTATATTCTATTTAAGAGCAAGATAAGAAAAGGTGAAGATAACTGGGAGCAGCAGAAAGCAATATATAATTGGGTGGATGCTCTACCTACAGGGATTCTGAGACCATGGTGGGTGTGGAAAGTAAAGAGGCTTCATAGGGAAAGTGTTGAGTTTGGGCTTTGTGGGGAGTAGGGAAGGGCCATTCACTGCAGGTGAGAAGAAAACAAAGGAAGCTGAGTGCTTGGGGGTGTGGGGAAAAGTAATTTGGCCCTGCTCTCCCCTCACCCCCACCCTCTGCTGAATGCTTTATATCAATCTTTATTATAACTCCTCAGGGAAGTATCATTACAAATGAAGAAACTGGGTCTCAGATTTAAGTAACTTGTTCAGTGTCTAGTCCCCTCTTCTTTCAGAGAATCTAGGCAGGGTCACCCAGATGACCTGGTCATGAGAGACCACCGAGGAAGGTGGGAGCACCTGTTAAATGCAGCTATGGCACCAGGTGGAGAGAGATTGCAAGGTCAAGGTAGAGAAGCATGGGCAAGCTGACCTTTAGTGTAAGAGAACCTGAGGCCCTTGTCAGGAGCTCAAGTGAGGATCGAGCGGCTCAGAAGACCAGGGCTACAAAGGGTCAGGAGTTACCCCAGCCCAACATCGGAGTGAGAGATCCATGTGTGCTTCCTGTGTGAAGAAGGAAGATCTGAAAAGGCCCTCTGGATGCCAAAAATATTTTGTAACCTAAAAAAAAAAATTAACATTCAGAATTTATTTACATTATTGTGTAAACATATTATGTAGTATTATTGAACAACATGCACTTAGCTAACCTCACCCCATACCTGATCCTCCAAGCTATAAGGAGACACTTTGGCACTTGGGGCAGCAGGAGTTCTCCAAATCGATTTTATAATTCACGATATGGCTCACAGATGGGCATTATTAACAGTGCACACCATCTGGTGGCTTCCCACTTTAAATCATTGCTCTTGCTAAATAGATGTTAAGCTTTCAAAATCATTATTTAAAATATTTGTGTCCTCTAAATTTTAGTGCCTTAGGTCCAAGCCCTTCCCCATGCTTGACCCCTATCCCACTCCTGCTCCAGCCGGGCATTGAATGAGGCTGAGACATGGGGTAAAGCTGTATGTTGTGCACATATATTTGAATGAAAAATCCGAAGAGTTTAATGGTTTACTCCTTAGGGTCATGAAATAATATAAATGTATTAGTGTTCATGGCATCTAAAAGGCCATGTCCAAATAGTATAAACCCTTTGTATGATGTGA
Source organism: Chaetophractus vellerosus (assembly GCA_004027955.1). Classification (NCBI taxonomy): domain Eukaryota; kingdom Metazoa; phylum Chordata; class Mammalia; order Cingulata; family Chlamyphoridae; genus Chaetophractus; species Chaetophractus vellerosus. Next base: position 7,644 of record PVKH010044982.1, on the reverse strand, counting down.
TGAGTCCCCTTAAGAAACCCAGGAGGGACAAGGAGACCCATGGAATCAAAGCACACACATGGCACAGTTGTGATTTGAACTCAGTCCATGCAACTCCAAAGCTGAACATTTCTTTCTACCTTATTATGCCCTGGCTACCCAACTAACATGCGTACTGCACAGAGGTGTCAGATATTGTCTCTGTCTTCCAGGAGCTTTCAGCTTAGCTGTACTGAATATAAGAAGATAAATAACAATTCATTCTTGGCATCAGATTAAAGGCATGCAAGATGAAGGGTCATTAGGTACTGAAATAGAACAATTCGCCAGTGTGTTTCTTTGGAACTTACTGTTCTAGATTATTCAAGATTGAATTTGGTTTTCCATGATTTATTTTTTTATATTTGCATTTTTAATAGCTATTACAAACACATGACAAAATATTTAAATGCTACAAAAGGATATACAATGACTATATGTAAGTTTCCCACCTCTCTCAGTCGGGATCTGGGCAGGAAACAAAATTACCTCCAGAAGGATCAGATTTAGAAACTTTAACGAAGGGATTACTTAACAGAGATGTGGACAGGGCTAAGGGGACAATCTAGGGATGTGGAGGCTCCAGAGACTAGCCTGAAGAAGCTCAGGAAAGAGAGCAGTGTTACTGGAGCCAAGTGAGAGCCTGGAGCCTTGGTTGGAGCTAGTTGTGGACAAATGTAGTTATTGTCAGAGACACAGCAACAAAGCAGGGAGGGAGCATGGAGAAATATATCAGCCTTTCTTCCCATCCTCAGATCTCCTGCTGGTGCCTTCCACTGGCCAAATTCAAGAGAAACTCAACCATCAAGGGAGGCTGTGGAGGACAGACTCTGTGAACACAACAGAGCAGAGGAGGACAAGAAAATGATCTGGGGTGGTGCTGGGTTGCAAAGGATGCAACGAACAACTAATATGCCACCCATGGCCCTCAGTCCCCTGAGGCAAATATTATTAGCATTTTCTTTATTACCATCCAGAAACAGTCTACGCATGTACAAGCTGTCAACCCATTTTCTGTACAAATGGTAGCAAACACTACCCTGGCTCTTTTAGTTTTCCCTATTCTTGCTTTTTATCACTTCCCAGTATACCTTGGATATGGGCCCACACTTGCATCCTTGGAAACTACCTTGTAGCCAGAGAATAGAGGTTCTAAAAGTGGAGGCCTCAGATGGCAGCATCTGCATCAGCTAGCAACTTAAAGAAATGCAAATAAATCAGAAACTCCTGGAGTGAGGCCCAGCAGTCTGTGTTTAAACAAGCTCTCCAGGTTATTCTGATGCACACTAAAGTTTGAGAACCCCTGTTCCAGTCTTTCTGAATGAGGCTGGGGTCCCACCTGATCAAGGATGTTGGCTATTCTCATGTCAGAGTACTGAGGAATTGGTGGGCTGAGAACCACGTTTTATCAGGCTTTCGGGGCCATATCTTCTCATTGTACTTACTAGGCAAGAAAAACAAAAAAACAACAAGTATTGATTCAATATCAGATATCAGCTGTCAGTACAACCCAGAATCCCGAAACAGCATGGAAAGAAGAGGCTGACTCTCTTCCTCCTAACACATCCCCCTTTCTCTCTGTCTCTTTTTGTAAATTTAGTTCTTTGGACACAGACGCTGTGTTTTAATATGTTTGGTTGAGTACGTGACGCAATAGAAGCTAAATATAACCGTGGAGACGCACAACCACCACATGCTCAGGGTTGGCATCTGCTTGGAACCCACGACTATGAGACTAGCTACCCGCCCTGGGCCCTCGGGTCACTGCCTCCCCCAACAGGGCCCTGCCCGGCACTGCTCGTTCATGGTTTAATGTGCCCCAGACACCACTGGCCTGCACAGAAAGTGGACACCTTATTCTCTAGAACAGGGGTTCTTAGCAAGGGGTCCATGAGCTTGAATTGAAATTCAAAAAAAAACCTTGTTCTTGTGGGGATGTGTTGTTGCAGATGTGATAGATTTATTAAATAATACACAGTATAGTGTGGACTTAGTAAGGGGTCTGCGGTTTTTACCTGACTGGCAAGGGGGTCCGTGGAACAAAAAAAGGTTAGGAAGCCCTGTTCTAGAACCTTGGGAAACCATTTGAAGCTCGGGAGGCGCTACTTGGCTGTGTAACCCTGGGAACCACTCTGTGACTTGATTTCCCTATCTGTAAATGGCAGGGCCGCTGGCTTGCACAACTCTGGGGAGCTCCATTCAGGAACACAATGTGAGTAGTGCCCCCTGAAGGGTGAGGATTGAATAGATGATTAGGTGTGAAATCCTCCCCCGAGGATGGTACATACTGTGCTGAGCTGCGTGGCAGTGAGCTGAGGTGAAAAGTGCCCTTTGAGTCAGACAGTCACTGGGCTGAATCCAGGCTTGCCTTCTTATTTACAGCTTTGTGACTCAGGCAAGCTCATTCACCTGCAGGTATCACTTTGATACATCACCTAAACTATTGCCTGGCACATTATAGGCATGAAATTAATATGTATTGAAAGAATGAATGTTTATTTCTGGGTCTCAGTTTCTTATTCTAAGTAAGGGGATCAGCAATGTAATTTACCTCATAGGGATAAAGAGAGGATTAATTGAGAAAATGTATTTTTAAAGGCCTGGCACAAGGGAAGGAACTGTATAAGTGGCAGTTACAGTGAACATGTGCTAGGGGATGACCTGAATATATTACAATGTTTTTTGGGCCTGGGTAGCATGTTTTGAGTCAACTCCAGGCATGGAGGTGGATTTAGGAATATAATTCAGTCCCTACAGGACTGGCAAAAGCAAAGAAGAGAGAAAGAACATTTATGGTATTGGGATGCAATCCTGGCTGTGTATTAGATTCATGTGGAGAACTTTTAAAAATTGTCATTCCCAAACCCCAGCCCAGACTAAGTGAGTCAAATCTCTGTGTTGTGGAGCCTGAGCATGGGTATTTAAAAAAAATATTCCAGATGATTTTATGGTGCATCCAGGGGTAAGAACTCTGATTTATGGACATCAATACATGCCAAAATGTTGTGTTAGATGTTAGACAAATATCTCCTGTAGACCTCCCAGCAAGTCTACAAATTAGATATGTTATCCTTATTCAACAGAGGAGCAAATCAAGGCTTAGAAAGGTGAAGTAACATCCCAAAGTCACAAACCAGTATGGTGGATCCTAGCATGGAAACCTAATCTAACTAGCATTCTTTTCAATGTCTCACAACACATGCTGGAAGCATCCTGGAAGAAGGGCCTTCTGGGAAGAAAGGGCACTGGTCCAAAGGGAAGAGACAAGGTAGGGCCAGGACATAGGGACGTGACATCTCAGCGTTCCCAGGGCGGGAAGGTGAAGCCCAGAGCACCCTATGTTGTTTCTGACTGTCTCCAATTCTGGGGCTGGGCCTGCAGGTAGACTAAGTGACCTCGTTTGTGGGGCAGGGCCCTGGCAGGGCTGGACAGTCTGTGCCTGAGCTTACTCACGTGGCAACAGGTCATTTATAGCAGAAAAGGCTGGGAGTTGTTTTCCTTCCAAAATAGGTGTTATTTCTTGGTAAAATGACAAGGAAATTCCTGAAAGTGTCAGAAATGGAGTTTCTAAGTCTCTTTCTAGCCAAGAAAAATTGGTTATGTGGCAGTAATTGACAGCTTTCAAAGTGAACCAAATGTAAAATGCTAACAAAATGTCAGGGTTGGCATCCACAGCAAACTGGCCTCCGTGCCTCTCTATAATTGGGACATGCACTCAGTTATCTTTGGGGCTAGAGATTGTATTTGACTTGTGAGTACCACTGTCTGTAACTAACTATAAAAGCCAAAAGCCAGACCTCAGATGAAGACAAACCCAATGTCTTTGTTGACCCATGAAAGAATTTCTATCTTTTCCCCTTAAAACTGCCTCCAGAAGCATTTTGAGGAAAAAAGCAAACAAGCAAACCCAGCACTCCCTTTAGTTATATATTCAATTACTTGACTCTCCTGGGCACAAGCCATATATTTGAGTTGATCAGCCAGGGCATATTTCAACCAGTGGATAGCTGAATATTTCTTAATATTGGGTCATTCCCTTCTGGGAACCAAAACTCTGCACAGTTTAATAATCACACATGAAGCCTGGACAACTCACAGTTTTTAAAAATTACTGTTAAATTACTGAGGAGAGATCTAACCTCTCCGAGAGTTTCCTCATCTGTAAACAAAGGGAAGAGGTAGGGATGGAACTTGATGATCCAAAGACCTTTCCAGTCCAGGAACTCTCTGCTTCTCTGAAACTGTTTATTCACTTGGTCCTTCAGCCCAGAAGAATTTAAAATTATGTTTCTCAAACTGAGGACTGGGCTCCAAAATAGGATTTGAAATATAATGTCCTGTATTAGGAACAGCAGAGGCTTCAGAGCCAGTCAGACATGGGTTCGAATCCTGGTTCTACCACTTCCTCTATGAGCCGCCACTTTGACCCTCATGTTCCTCATCAGTAAAATAGGAATAAGTGATACCTATCTCGGAGGGCTGTGGTGATTAAAGGAAAGAATATATACATAAATACATATATAAATAGTTGGTGTCGTTATTGCTATTATGATGAATGAGATGGTCTGACTTCCTCAACCACCCTCTATTACGCAGTACTTGGATTTTGAAGATCAGCAGTTCTGTTGAGAAAAAGACAGGAGTTAGGGAGTACTAGAGATTTCTTCCATTGTTGGTAGCATGTGTTAGTTGGAGACTGACTGTGGAGCCGTAATATAGAATAACCTGTATCTATGTTGAATGTATGTTTCTTGTTGAGGTTGAAAATGCTAGTAAATAACAACCCTTCCTTCTGCTTCCAAATTTAAAACCAATTGGGAGGTAGACACAGAGAATCACATAGATGGAGATTAAAGGAACATCTTTGCTGCTAATAAAAGCTGGCTTGATTAGATTTGTGGTTATGTAGGGCTGGGGAAGGAATGCTAAAGAGTGTGGAGTCTTTCTTTTTGAAGTAATGAAATTGTTCTAAAATTTTTTGAGATGAATGTACAAAATTGATGTTATACTAAAAGCCATTGATTATACACTTTTTGATAGATCATATGGTATGTGAATATATCTCAAAACAATTGCTTAATAAACAAACAGATAATTGTGCAAGAATAGCCAGAAATAGCAGCTAGGTACAGCAGGGTAAACAGAGAGAGCTTGAGAGGTGAGATATTTTCTTGTGTTTGTTTGCCTGGTTTTTGTTTATTATTATTATTATTGAAATAATGAAAATGCTCTAACAATGATTGAAGTGATGAACTCACAATTATGCGATCATACCAAATACCACTGACTGTACACTTTGGATGATTTGTATGCTTTATTGATATATATGAATAAAATTAATTTGTTTTAAAAAAAAGCTGTTGTGGGAGGTGTGGGAGGTGGGGCATATGGGTACTCCTAAAATTTCTGTGTAACATTTATGTAAATCGATGTATCCTAAAAAAAAAATTGATTAAAAATTGAAAAAAAAAAAAGACACTACAAGAAAAGAAAATTCCAGACCAATCTCTCTAATGAACACACATGCAAAAATTGTCAACAACATACTTGTAAATCAAATCCAACAGCATATCAAAATAATTATACATCACGACAAAGTGGGATTTATTACTGGTGTGCAAGGCTGGTTCAACATAAGTAAATCAATCAACATAATACACCACATTAATAAATTGAAGGAAAAAAACCACATGATCATCTAAAGTGAGACAGAAAAGGCATTTGACAAAATCCAGCATCCTTTTTTGATAAAAAACCATTCAAAAGAGAGGAATATAAGGAAAATTCCTCAATATGATAAAAGGCATATATGAAAATCCCACAGCCAACATCATACTCAGTGGGGAAAGGTTGAAAGCTTTCCCTCAAAGAACCAGGAGAAGAGAAGGATGCCCTCTGTTACCATTGTTATTCAATATTGTACCATAACTTCTAGCTAGGGCAATTAGACAAGAAAAAAAATTAAAGACATCCAAATAGGAAAAGAAGTAAAATTCTCTCTGTTTGTAGATTACATGATCCTGTATTTAGAGAATTCTGAAGTATCCATGATAAAGCTACTTGAGATTATGAATGACCAGAAAATTGGCAGGATACAAAATCAGCACGCAAAAATTTGCACAACATAATACACCACATTAACAAAATTTTGGAATCATGGATATTCACATGATGGAATATTATGCAGCTGTAGGAATAAATGATATAATAAAGTATATGACAACAAGGATGAACCAGGAGGAAATTATGTTGAGCAAAGCAAACCAGATGGAAAAAGACAAATATGGTATGATTGCATTACTATGAACTGAATATATTGTGTAACATATTGTATGATTCCAAAAAAATTAATTATATCCTGTACATTTAATTGGGAAATGTATGTTTTCTTTTAGTTTTTAATTATTGTTTATATTTCCATTTATTAAATGTACAAAATAAAGTCAATAAGAAGTCAAAAAGTCAAAAAAAAAAAAAAAAAGCTGGCTTGGAGGACATGGATTAAGCACGTGAACATGTGGAACTTCATATTCCAACCGATTTAAGACTGCATAGGCTCCTTGGAAGGCCCTGGGCCACTGCAGGCCTTCCCCAGAGACCTGCTTCTATAAGCTCACAGCTCACGTAGCAAGTGAAGAGTCTTCCCCATCCCCACTCCCTGTTGCTGGGAGGACCAAGCTGAGTTGAACAAGCACAGCTCCTTCTCCCAAGTGCACTATTCAGGTAAGTCTGCTATTCCCTCCAGGAGCAGAATAAAGCAGTTCCTGGGAGGGAAACTCAGGCTTTTAAAGTTTTTCTCTCCTGGGAAATTGAATGGTTGTACCATCTGTATTAGTCAGCCAAAGGGGTGCTGATGCAAATACCAGAAATCTGTTGGCTTTTATAAAGGGTATTTATTTGGGGTAGAAGCTTACAGTCACAAGGCCATAAAGCATAAATTACTTCCCTCACCAACGTCAATTGCCATGTGTTGGATCAAGATGGCTGCCAGTCTCTGTGAGGATTCAGCCTTCCTCTTCCTCCTAAGGCTCCGTAGTCCCAGCTTCTTCCAATCTCAGCTGTCGGCTGGCATAAGGCTCGTCTCTCTTCCCGGGTCTCGTTTCTTTCCGGGCTCAGCTGCTCTGCTCTCTCCACAAGGTCAGCTGTAAACTATCAGGTGAATGGCTCAGCTCTCTCCCCAGGGCTCTGGCCTCAAAACTCAACTCTCTCCTCTGCTGTGGTCGTTTTCTGTGTGAGTGTCCACCCACCAAGAGGGTGGGGACTCAACATCCTACTGACTTGGCCAAATCAAAGCCCTAGTCATAATTTAATCAACTAAAAGTGAAACCTCTGGATTTAATGCAATCAAAGGCTATCACGAGCCCAGAGGAACAGACCAGTTTACAAACATAGTTAATCTTTCTTTTTGGAATTCATCAATAATATCAAACTGCCACACCATCCCTTCTGTGGACCTAGGAGAGGTAGGGAGGAGGCACCCCATTTGTTAACATTTCGTTTTGTGTGTGTGTGTGTGTGTTCTTCTATATCTGCTTTGTTTCCCCCTGCCCCGCGGTGACGCGCCAAGTCAGCTCACTGCACAGGCAGCTTGCCCCTCTTGTGGGCGGGTCTGCTTCCGTTCCCAGG
>PVKH010044981.1:0-10555 GCA_004027955.1 Chaetophractus vellerosus | reverse complement strand
GGCTGGTGGGTTAGAAGGTCCATGGAACTAGTGGGAGGGTTGGGGAAGGGACTAGGTGAACCCTGGGGATTGGAGGGTATGTGGTTGAAAGTACAAATTTGGGAATGCTCTTATGGAATATGACTAGGGAAGTATTACTCGTTTGAGGTATTGGGAGGCATTCAGGACAGCTCACAGTTGGAGCAGTTTTCTAGGGTGTGTGTAATGATCATTTTGTCATAATGTATTGTATCAGTGAATGGTGACCCACATAATGAGCAGGAAGGAGTTGGACTTGCATCCTGGGGAGGACTGATATATTCATAAACAGAGGGGCAGGAGACTATCAAGAGCATGGGGTTCCCTAATAAGGGAGGACAAACTAGTGAGTAAAGACCTCAGTTTTGTTGCAAGTAACTATGAATTTTTTCCTTCAAGGAGTAAAGACTGGTGGTTGCCATGGGTCCTGAGGGGAGGGGGAGGGGAGAATATAATACATGGAACAGGGAGCATTTTGGGGGAGATGGAAATGTTCTACATGATTTGTTATGATGGATACAGGACATGTTGAATTGCATCAAAGTTTATAAAAGTGTATGGTCCAAAATGTAAACCCTAAGGTAAACCATTTACCATGGTTGGTAGTTATGTTTCAATATTTGTATATCAGTTGTAACAAATGTACCTTCCACATATACAATGTTATTAATAGGGGTAGGAGGAAAAGGAGGAGAATGTTGGATATATGGGAGTCCTCTTTATTAGGTATGTAACTTTGCTGTAACTGAAGACTTCTTTGGGGACAAAATGAAAAAAAAGTGAGACACTGGGGGAAAAAACTTAAGACAATGTCACTGTATATATAGGACAACAGATCTTATGTGATGAAATGGTAAATGACAGAAAAATTTTTATTAAGTTTTCATTATTTTTATCTCAAATTTTTATTATTTTATTATTTTATTTTATTTATATTTAAAATGATTATTATTAATTTTCTTATTAATTGTATTTGGCTATTTTAATGGCTTCATTTATTTTTATTTTTTTATTTTTTATATATCTATATACATTTTTAGGATACATTGATTACATAAATGCTACACAGAGATTCCAGGAGTAGCCACATGCCATGCCCCCACCCCTCCCACAACCCCTCACATGCACATCCCTAAGTGTGGCATAACACCTCTGATAGTTACATACATTTTGGGGCTTTGCCATCAGACATAGATCACAGTTCAGGCCATAGACAACCCTCTCTTCTTTACAGTTCCTGAATGATACATGATCATACAAACTGGCCTACATCCTCCATTGCAGCATCATCCATGACAATTCCCAGGTCCCCCCCCCCAAAAAAAAACTGCATTACAATTGCTCTTCCCTCACCCTGCTCCCAAAGTGTCCAATGACCCTGGCTCCACATAATTTTGCAATTTCTTGCATTGCATACATCATAAGTCTATATCAGGACTCCAACAAGTCCATTCTAGCCCATAGTTGTTCCCCCAATCTTGGGAAGTCTGGAATGGTAATGTCACCTCCACAGTGGAAGGGATCATCCTGATGTTAGTTGGAAGGCAGAAATTGAAAATGATGAGCTTAGACATTTTGCTGAGATTTACAGATTAAATGTGGAAAATGCAGCCTGGCTTCTCCTTATTGCTTATAACAAAATGTTAGAGGAAAGGGATAAACTAAGAACAGAACTACTGGGCACAAAGAAACCAGAAATTGATGGCTTGGGAAATTACAAGATTCCAGAAAACAAGCCCCCAGAGGAGAGCATTTAAATGAGAATCCAGCCTTTGGTCAAGGCCATGGAGGCATTGGGACACAAGAGGACCTGAGGAGAAGAAGACATCATTCTATAAATGACTCTCAAACTTTGAAATCTAATGCAGTTTGCCCTGCAGGTTTTTTAAACTCTTTGGGACCAGTGATGCCCATTTTCCTTCCATTTTCCCCTTATGGAAATGCAAATGTTTATCCTATATCTGTTCCTCCTTTGTATATTGGAAGCAGATAACTTGTTTTATAAGTTTTGCAGGGCTACAGCCAGAGGGGAACTTTGCTCTAAGACAAACCACATGCTAATAACTGATTTTGATGTGATTTTGTGCTTAGAGTAACTTTCCATGGTGAGATTCTTTGTAGGGCACCATCTGCTGGCAGGCCGGTAAACTGCAAGAAGTTAAAAAGTTTTTTGGATTCCAGACCCCTTGAATCTTGTGTGCATCCGTTTAGTGGATCCTTGCCCTTGTGTTGATAACTTAAGGTTGGCAACTTCAAAGACTTAGAATAAGTTGAATCAAAAATCAAAGAGGAGCCATGAAACAAAACCACTAGGGAAAAGAGAGTTTGACCATCAGAGTAAATTCACCAATATATTCAGATGCCTAAACATCAGCAAAAATTTACAAGTGATGTGAAGAATCAGGAAGATATAGCCCAGCCAAAGGAACAAATAAAAAATCACAATGAGGAACTAATTGAAGGATTTAAGACAACTAATCAATGATGGTCTCACAAATCTCCTAAATCCAGTCAGAGTTGAAGGAAAATAGGGCTAAACAGATAAAAAACATTCCAAAGACACTGGTGAGTATAAGGAGCAAGTTCAAACCCTTCAAAAAGTAGTAACAAAGATATAGGGATGGAAGACACAATGGATGAGGTTAAAAATACTTAAGAAGCATATAACAGCAGATTTGAATTGGCTGAGGACAGACTTAGTGAATTAGAAGACAGAGCTTCTGAACTGGAAAAGACAGGAAAACAGAAATAAAAAAGAATGGAAAATATTGAACAGGGTCCAAGGGAATAGAATGACAGTGAGAAATGTACAAACAACATGTTACAAGTGTCCCAAAAGAAGAGGAGAATGGGAAAGGGGCAAAAAGAATATTTGAGGTAATAATAACTGAAACTTTCCCAACTCTTATGAAAGACATAGATAATATTCAAGAAGGGCAATACACCCCAAACAGAATAAATCTGAATAGACCTGCTCAGAGACACCTACTATTAAAAATGTCAAATGCTGGATATAAGGAGAGGATTCTGACAGCTGCTAGAGAAAGGCAATGCATCACAATCAAGCAAAGCTCAATAAAAGTAAGTGCAGATCTCTTATCAGAAACCATGGAGGTTAAAAGGCAGTGGTATGATATATTTAAGGAAGGTACTGCCAAATAAAAACTGCCAGCCAAGGTTTATTTATCCAGAAAAACTGTCCTTCAAAAATATCAGAATGTTTAAAATCTTCACAGACAAACCAAAACCGAGAGGAAATGTTACCAAAAGACCATATTTACAAGAGATGCTAAAGGGGCTGCTACAGCCTGAAAAGAGAAAACAGGGGTAAGAAACTTGGGGAAAGTAAAAAAATTAAAAAAAAAAAATAAAGTTTATTAGTAAGGGTAACTTAAAGGGTAAAAAGACAGAGAATAGTAAGATATAACAATGGAAAGCCAAAGGATAAAATAGATGAAGTATGTAATGCCTTTACAGTAATAACATTGAACATTAAAGGATTGAATCGCCCAATCAAAAGACATAGACTGAATGGATAAAAAAATAAGCTATCTATATGCTATCTACAAGATGCCCAACTTAGATGCAAGGACACAATCAGGCTGAAAGTTAAAGTTTGGAAAAGGATATTCCATGCAAACAGTAACCAAAAACACCTGGAGTAGCAATGTTAATATCAGACAAAATAGATGTTAAATGCAAAACTTATATGAGATGAAGGCCATTATGGATTACTTAAAGGGATAATTAACCAGGAAGAAATAAAAATTATAAAAGTATATGCACCTAAGCATGGTGCCCTAAAATACATGAGGCACTCTTAAAATTGAAGGGAGAAATAGATGTCTCTACAATTATAGTTGGAAACTTCACGACACCAATCTTAGCATTGGATATAACATCTGTACAGAGGATAAATAAGGACACAGACAGCATGAATAAAATGATAACTAAAATAGATCTAATAGACATTTATAGAAAATTATACCCCAAACAGCAGGATATGCATTCTTCTCAAGTGCTCATGGATCCTTCTCCAGGATAGACCATATATTTGGTCTCAAGACAGGTCTCAATAAATTTTAAAAGTTTGAAATTATACAAAGCACCTTTTCTGATCATAATGGAAATTACATGGTTGGAGAAAATTTATCTACAACTCATCCAGCCTTGTTACCTAATTTTGGCTGTTTATGTCATGGAGTTGAAGAAAAAGACAATATATTAACCAAGATGTAATTCATTGGAGCACATCCTGAAATAAGAAAAAATAGAGGCAGAGAAATCCAAGGGTGTGATACTACCTAGGATGTTACATCTAAACATAGTGCTCTTCATTCCTGTCCATATGATCTGATTCATCCAAATGGGTTCTAGTGAAAAGGATGATGAACTGGCAAAGATGAAGAGAACAGGAAATAAATGAGGTATGGCTCATGCTGAAGAGCAGAGTGATTGGATAATAAAGAAAAGTTGCATCCTAAGACCCTGGGCTGAGTGTACAAGAATTTTGTATTTTATGTTTCAAAAGTCTATATCAATGCCTTCCACAGCAGGAGGAAATGTGGCTGTACAGTGAGCCCCCTCTTCACAGGGAGAAGAGACAGGGAGAGCCATGCCCCCCATGCTTTGGAGCCCAGGGGTGTGCACAGGACATTTGCTGGTAGGCCCGAGCCCCAGCCCAGCCTGCTTGACTCTGGGCTTTTCTTTGGAAGTCTGTGGGGTCAAAAGTGCCTTCTGATCCACACTGCTCCATGTCATTGAGTGGAGCCCAAGCACAGAAGGCGCAGAGAAGAGGCACCTCCCAAATGATTGAGAGCTTTCAAGAGAAACTGTCCTCCCCACCCAGGAGGGCTGACCCAACCACCTGATGAGAATGAAGTAGGTGATCTCCATGTCTCAGATGAGGCTCTTGGCCTCCCAGAGCACCAAGTCTAGGGAGGAGGAAGGCATCTCAAGGCCCAGAGGGCCTGTGGGTTTCTGAAGGGTGTGAACCCAGTGCAGAAAGGGGAGTGCTCAGACTCCATCCTTAAGGGCATCATCCCATGGGAAGAAATAGGATGTATGACCACACAGTGAAAGGATGAAAGTCAATCAAGACTTCTGGTACCCAGATTTGTGTGATCCTAGCAGAGTGGAGTGGGTGTGATGAAATGGGAGTGAAGTTCTGAGTTTGCTAAATATATGAGGGTACCTGCCTGTGGCAGTTTGGCATTGTTTATGAATTCCAAAAGTAGATATCAGATTATGTTTGTAAACTGGTCTGTTCCTCTAAGCATGACTAAACTATGATTATGGCTTTGATTGGGCCATGTCAGTAGAACATTGATCCCCCACCCCCTTGGTGGGAGGGGACTCACAGAGAAACCACACCACAGAGAAGTGAGGTTGGAATTTTGAGCTGGAGCCTTGGAAGTAAGCACAAGGGAGAGAGCAGAGCAGCTGAGCCTGGAGAGAATAGAGTCCTGGGGAGAGAGAAAAAGCCTTAAGAGCCTGATAGTCTACAGCTGACCTTGTGGAGAAGGCAGAGCAGCTGAGCCTACAGAGAAATGAGACACAGGAGCGAGATGAGACTTCTCCCAATCTACAGGTGATACTAGAAGAAGCTGGGACCACAGAGTCTTAAGAGGAAGCCTGGGGGCCAGCTGTATCCCAATGGATAGGGTACTGGTTCACCACATGGGAGGCCCTGAGTTCAGTTCCCGGGGGCCTCTCTGGGCAAGCAGACTGCCTTGAGAAGGGCACACCACCGTGGGCAGGGCAGAGCTGCTGTGGGCAGGGCAAAAAGCCACCACAGGCAGGGCAAAGCTGCCATGGGCAGGGCAAGTCACCCGTGAATGGAGCAGAGCCAACCATGAATGGAAGCAGAGCTGCCCATGAAAAGAAGCAGAGCCGCCTGCAAATGGAAGCAGAGCCTCCTGTGTAGTGAGCTGGCTTGGCACATGGCCACAATGGGGGGAGACAGAGCAGACACAGAAGAATGCAATAATGAAAACAGCAAGAACAAGCAGAAAGGGGGTGATATGTAACAACAACAAAAAAAAAGAGGAAGCCTGAACCCTTGCAAATGTCAGCAGCCAACTTGCTCCAACACGTGGCACCAGACTTTGGTGAAGTAAGTAACTTATACTTTATGAACTGGTAACTGTAAGCTTCTACCCCAAATAAATGCCCTTTATAAGAGTCAACAGATTTCTGGTATTTTGCATCATCAACCCTTTGGCTAACCAACTGGCTCACTTTACAGTTGGAAACTGCTTGGTTTTAGTGTATTCATATGTCCATTGCCATTGCCATATGAAAATTAGTTACTCGTGCAGAATTGCTTTGTGTTGATAAAGCAATAATCACTTGAAACCATCTCTTTTTACAGCTTGAAGGCTTAACACCTGTATTTAGAAATGTGTTTTCATAGAAACTCCCTGTACTAGTCAGACAAAAGTGTGCTGACACAAAATACCAGAAATCGGTTGGCTTTTGTAAAGGATATTTATTTGGTGTAGAAACTTACAGTTACCAGGACATAAAGTGTAACTTACTTCCCTCACCAAAGTCTGTTGCCATGTGTTGGAGCAAGATGGCTGCCAAAGTCTGCAAGGGTTCAGGCTTCCTGAGTTCCTCTCTCCTGGGGGCTTATTTCTCTCTGGGATCAGCTGCTCTGCTCTATCCACAGGGCCAGCTGTAGACTATCAAGCAAACAGATCATCTCTCTTCCTGGGGTCTCTGCTGTGTCTAATAGAGCCTTCTCTCCTTCCTCACATGTCTGCTTCTCTGGGTGATTACTTCCCAGGCTCCAGGATCAAAACTCTATCCTTCTATTCTGCCATGTCATTTTCTTTGTGAGTCTCTGCCCACCATGGGGATGGAGCATCAATTTCCTACTGATCTGGCCCAATCAAAACCTTAATCATCATTTAATTAAGTAAAAGTGAAATCTCTGAATCCAATCAAATCTAATATGCCCAAAGGTGCGGCAGACCAGTTTACAAACATAATCCAATTTCTATTTTTGGAATTCATAAATAATGCCAAACTGCTACACTCTACTTGCTGATGGATTTGGCAAAGTTGGTAAATGGTTGGTTGTCAGTCTGGTTCTGAGTGAAAATTTAAACATGGGAGATCTAGTGGAATAATTTTGAAAGGACTAAGTGTTATAATTCTCCCCTTCTGAATCTCCACAGCCTTCATTCCATGCTCAGGTTAAGTGGTTTGGGATGTAGGCTGTGGCTTCATGTCTCAGAACTTTGAATTTAGGGGAAATGTGGAATGAATATACCATGATCTGTTTCTAGTCAGTTTGGCCTTCTGCTGCTGGCAGTGAGCTTATGAGTAGGTGACTTGCCATCAGAGAATAAAAGCAATATCTTTGAGTTGTAAAAGATTAAAACATGTACCATAATGTACTAGGTGTATTCTTTTCCTGGGAATGAAATATTTTCATTTTTGCAAACATGACTTGTGTGCTTTGCATTCAGTGTTATCTATTTTTTTCCTGAATGGTTGTTTAGGAATTCTTTAATGAAAAGTAATTGCTGGTTTAAAATAGACCATTTTAATAAAGTAACTATATTTCTTTTTTTTAAAATGCTATTTTTTATGATGTAAAAAATTGTTAGGAAGCAGATTTTTAATGATGAATTATTTTATTTAAAAGAGTTTGAAAAAATCTGTATTGATTTGTGTGAAAGGAACCCAAAGAGGGTCCACATTTTCTTTAAAGCATATGCTATGTCCCTTTCCCATTTACAACACTGCTACATTTCTTTTATTGGAGAAATAAATGTCAACATATCCATATATTACAGAGTTAATAAAATAAACTTTTCAAAAGATTCTTTTAGAGATAGCTGTAAGATCATATTTGAAGACAACCCTCTCAAAACCAGTCAACATCCTTACAAAAGTTTTTGCTGCCAGATTGACTGGTATTTCCAAATGTAGTTTCAGCTTTTTATGTCATGTGTGATCTGCCCTAAGACTATACTGTCTTCCCTCTGCCCTGACCCTTTAAAGAAATTTGTGTTTTTCTCTTGAATTAGTCTCTGTGTTTTTAAAAAGTGTTGGAGCATTATATAAATGACATTACAAAAGTATCATAAGACCTGAGTATTCTACTGTGTTTAATACTGCATTAACCTGTGCAAGGATTGTGCATTTTTTATGCATTTGTCCAGTCTTTCTAACAAGATAATCTTATTATTCAATTAACTTACTAAATTGTTTCTTGTCAAGTTTCAATAATGACACCTCATCCTTTCTCCCTCTTTTCTCCTGCCTCCATATTTTTCCTTCCATCCTTTCCTTTTTTCTCTCTCTCTCTTTTTATTGAGAAACCACCTTATCTAGTTTTAGACATTTCAAATTTTTAAATTTAACTGCTGGGTAGTCTGTAATTTGGCACCCAAACAACCCTTACTAGGGTTTTATGGCCTATTTTTACCTGTACCATGTGATTTATTGATTTATTTCACAACAATGTAATGTCTTTGGGCTGTAATCAACAGAAGGTAATCTATCTAAATAATTCTGGAAAGTCTTTTCAAAAATCCTTATTTCCAGTATTCATTCCTACCTATGATTCAGAGTCACCTATTTCTAGATTTGGCCTCTTCTGAAGTTACAGTAGCTCTAATGTTCACAACCATGATAACCTGGCCCGAGGCTCTGCTAAGAAAGGCTGGAACTTTTTCCCAGGAAACTATGGGGATGGTCACTCCCTCTCTTCCAGCTGTGAATCCTTCAGGTCATCTGGTAGAAGGAAATGAGGGCTGAGTTACCTGCATGTCTGGTGGGATCAGTCTTCCCTCTTTAAAAGCAAAGAAAAGAAGGGATATGCACACAGAGACACACATATATATACATTATCTCTGTTCTTATTTTCTCTTAAATTTTGTTGATACACTTAATTTTTTTTCATATGAAAATAATTAAATTTTACTCTTACTCCCCAGGTGAAAGGAGAAAAAAAGTCTATCTCAAGAGGTTTCAAAGTGAGTCACAAGGTGATTCCAAAGGCTATGGTTATGCACATCTCAGGAGGATCTCACTGACTACCACAGTAAACAGTGCCTCAAACAGGGGTGCTCCTGAGGGCTCTAGAGATATCTAGAGCTATAGGCAGGGAGACAACCCCAGGAAATCAGCACCCAAGTGGTGGGCCTTACTTTAGAATATATGATAACCTATCAGAGTTGTACTTATTTATAATTTTCCTTTACATGGTTTTTCTTCCCCCTTTACTTGAACCTATAATTAGCACTATAACCATTAACTATCTGTCCCAGAGTCTTAAATCTTCAGAGTGTTCATATGCCTGTTGAGCCCTGAATCTCAGCAGAGCTGCAGGTAACATCTACTCTCCAGTTCATTGGACTCACCCAAGACAACTAACAAAAGAATGAAGTTGGACAATGTCCATCCCAAAAAGCAGAGAATATCTGTAACTGCAAACAAGACAGGTCCATCTATCTGCTTCATTGGATCTAAATCCCCTCTCAATAAGAAGCAGAGTGGGCATCACTATACCCAAATCCTCAAGATAGAGGACTGAACATACATAAGGGGAAAAATTCAACTATGGACCAAACTAGACTTATTATTATTCTAATAATGTAGGAACTTGATCTTTGATATAAAGGCAATGGTCTGGTCAACAGAGGATCAGAGGGGAAGTAGAGGTAAGAATAGGTCTAACATGGGGCATTTTTTGGACATTGAATTTGTTCTGCATGATGTAATAATAGTTACAGGACATTATACATTTTGTCAAAACTGATAAAATTGTGTAGTGTGAAGTGTAAACCATAATGTAAACTATAGACCATGGTTAGTAGAAATGCTTCAATATGTGTTCATCAGTTGTAACAAATGTACCACACTAATGAAAGATATTGTTAAAGAAGGAAAGTGTGGGAGAGGGAGGGGTTAGATTATAGGGAAATTTCCTATATTTTTGATATAGCGTTCATGTATTCTAAACCTTCTTTAAAAAGAAAGAAAAAAGCTTATCTCAGTGCAAAGTTGTATCCTGTTCAGGGCACAGTTTTCAGATCTTATGATCTGTAGTCATAGGTAGCAATTACCTTTGAGTAAAACCTGGTATTTATACCACTAATTGACATGTGTCTTGCAAGGGATAGAGATTACTGTACTTACTTTTTAGTTTTTGGACTTATGCTGAAAATGGGGTCAGTATAAACAATAAAACTTTGGCTCTTCACCTGTAGTCTTGGATGCAAACCCATACTTGAAAGCAGATCTAAAAATATGGCTCTGAGAGATGACAGCTGTCCTTACATAGGCAGAGCTGGCAACCACAACTATTTACCTAATGGTCACCAGCTCCCAGTAAGCACACCAGCTGGAAAACATTACATGTGTCTTATCCTTATATTTCTACTCTTACTGTAGATGCTGTAAAGATTGTAAGGTACCTGAAGACATCTAAGGATTAAGTTTTGAGAAAGTGGATAAATAATAAAAATAATAAAATGATCAGACTAAAATGATTAATAGAAACATCACAGCATAATAG
>PVKH010044980.1:0-10547 GCA_004027955.1 Chaetophractus vellerosus | reverse complement strand
GGTCTTAAGAGTTGGGGGACACGAAAATCACCATCATGAATGGAAATTGTCCAGATATTGACCAAAATGTATAAACCTAAATAAACCACCTTATGTAAAGGAAAGATAAAAGGGTATATATGGTAAGGTAAACTCTGAAGGAAACCATCCAAAGGGTGAAAAGCATGACTTGCAAATGGAGTGGGAATCTTCCAAACATGATGAGGTTTATGTATGTGCTACAGAAGAAAAGGATACCATTAGCACCACAAATTTTACCCAGTTTACCAATAGCTTTTTGTACGTATATTTGCCAAAACGGCCTAACTGAATCTTCTTTGAAATTAGCAAAAATCAACTTATAAAATGTTGCCTTTCTTTACCCCAAAACAGGCCCCCCCAAAAAAGAATATGAATAAAATGGACCTGGTACTTGTCATGACTATAGCTACTTAGGTATTTAATATAGTTAGAGGAAATCCTTGGACATATATGATTATAATTAGAATTTATAATCATATACTGCTAATGGGCCATATTTTCTTCTATTTCCGCTACAGATGACTGTACCTTATATAAAAGCCTATGATGAAGGCCTCTGTGAATCCAGTAGATCAGCATGTCAGTGAAAAAGAGAAAGGATATTACACTAACAATGAGTCGAAACCAACCTAGAAGAGAAAGCAGGGACAGCATAATCAAGATTTAGCTTCCAGGATCAGAGTTTACCTTTCATACACCCATGCAAAATGTGATGCTAGACTCAAATATTATAAACTATCTGTTTTGGCTAATTCAATACATTATAAATGAACCTCTCTTAACTTCCTGGATTCTGCTCTAAAGTATTTCCTCATTTCCCTCTTATAAGAACCGGTAACACCCTACCTACAATATTTCTTAACTTAAACTATGAAATAATTTGTGAGAGAAAAAGGAAACTCTGAGGCATCTATATTTTTAAAATCTGAGGATGCTATTTAACTATCTTCCTTTATAATTAATCCTCTTAAGACATATCTTTACATATTATCTACTTGCTTAGAATTTTGTGTTCCACTAAATACTTAAGCCGAGCATTTACTGCCTAATCCAATGCTTTCTGATCTTTCCAACCCAATCCTTCTTATACTTTTGCCCTAACTAGGCAAATTAGTAAATCTCCTCCCAAACTGTCTTTTAAAAAGTCTTACCTCCCTACCTTTACTCATACTATTACACTTAGCTAGAATGCCCTCCTTCCCTCCTTTCATTTTTAGTTAATTATTTCTTTTTTTAAATTATGGCAATAGATATACAACATAAAATTTCCCACTTTAACCCTTTCAAGTATATAATTCAGTGATACTAATTATATTCACAATGTCACACTATCTTCACCACTGTCCATTACCAAAAATTTCCCATCACCCCAAAAAGAAACTCTGTACCTGTTAAGCATTAACTTTCCATTCCCCTCCTACCACCCCTGGTAACCTGTAGTCTACCTTATGTCTCCATGTATTTGCATATTATAGATACTTCATATAAGTGAAACCATATAATATCTGCCCTTTTGTGTGTAGCTTATTTCACTCAACATGATGTCTTCAAGGTTCATCCATGTTGTCGCATGTATCGGAACTTCTTTCCTTTTTACGGCTGAATAATGCTCCATTGTATAGAAAGACCACATACTGTTTATTCATCGGTTTTTTTTTTTTTTAAAGATTTATTTATTTTTTATTACATATCTCCCCTTCCCCCCCGTTGCGGTGACGCGCCGAGACTTGGTCACTGCGCAGGCGCGGCTTTCCCCGCTTGTGGGCGGCTTCTGCTTCTATTCACCGCCGGCTCTTGCTTCAGCTCGCGGGTGGCTGGCTGCGCTCCATTCGCGGGCGACCTGCCCTGCCCGTGGCGGCTCTTGCCCTGTCCGTGGCAGCTTTTTGACCTGCCCACGGCGGCTCTGGCCCGCCCATGGCGGCTTGCCATTCTCAATGGCGGTCTGCCCACTAGGAGAGGTCCCCAGGAACCGAACCCGGGGCCTCCCATGTGGTATCCCAGCACGCTCTTTATCCACTGAGCTATTTAGCCGGGCCCTATTCATCGGTTGATGCATGTTTGGGTTGCTTTCACCTTTTGGCTATTGTGAATAATGTTGCTATGCTTCCCTTTATTTTCATTTATAATCCTACCTATTTGTTAAGGCCCAGACAACTTATCACTTCAGGGTATAACTTTTGTTCTATCCTCAAAATAACTAACCTAGAGAACAGGCCTGCTGGTGCCAGCAAACCTGGGTTCAAGTGCCAGATCCAATGCTTATTTGTTGAGTGACCTAAGTAAGTTATTTAAACTCTCTGTGCACCTAACTTCCTCACCTATACAATGAGAATAATAAATAGTACTTCGCTCACAGAATTGTTGTGAGAATTAAATGGTTTGCTACATGTCAAGAGCTTAGAACTGTAGCTGGCACATAGTATACACTCAATAAATGTTAATTACTATTATTACTTTCTATCTACTAGATACTAGAAATGTATCTTGATGAAATAATTTCAAGACTTCACAAAAGTTCAGTGACTGCAGGGATGTTTACAACAGAGAAAAGAGGAACAATCTAAAGGTCTAACAATTAAGGATCACTTAAATAAATAACGGCTATCCATACAAAGAAATAATATAGCTAAAATACTTAAAGTGTCATTATTTATTGATGTAAAACTATAGCCACGTAAGAGCTTCCATGATTGAGAGGCTACATCGCTGTAGCGATGTGGACTGACTCCATGTGGACAGGACATGGAAGCTTGCATTTGAGACCCTCTCAAACCTTGCCCTATATGTCTCTTCTTTTGGCTTCTTATTTGTATCCTTTTACGATAATAAGATATAATTGTAGTATAAAAATTATATATATAGCCATATATATTGCAAAGAGGGGAAAAAAGCAGGACCCAAACCAGTACGCATAGCAGGATTTCCGTTTTGTAATGTAAATAATGAAGTATACAGGAATAGAAAACTGGGAAGAAATATGCCAAAAGAGTTACAGTTTTCAAGTAGTAGGATAACGGATTTTTTAAAAAAGTGTTTTCTGATTTTTCAGCTATTATCAAGTGTTATGTTTTTAGAAGTTTATGTCAATAAAGATAAAAGGAAACAAATGCAAGGGCCTATCTTTGTTTGTTCCACACTTCCTCCAGGTACAATCTAATCAACAAAACTTTAAAAGGGACAGACAACACTAAAGAAATGCACATATGTGACAAGACATAAATCCAGTAAAGTAGAACATTAAAAATTATTGACAAAACCATCTTGAAAAAGAAGAACAAAGTTGGAGAATTCATTTTAAATCTTATTACAAAGCTAGAGTACTCAAAACAGTATGGTACCGGCACACAAGGACAGACATATAGACCAATGGAATCAAATTGAGAGCTCAGAAATAAACCCTCACATCAACGGCCAACTGATTTTTCACAAGGGTAACAAGTCTACTCAACGGGGAAAGAACATCTCTTCAGCGAATGGTACTGAGAAAACTGGATATCCATATGCACAAGAATGAAGGTGGACCTCTACCTCACACCATATATAAAAATCAACTCAACATGGATCAAAGACCTAAATATATGGAGCAAAACTATAAAATTCCTATAAGACATATAGGGACGCATCTTCAGGACCTTGTATTAGGCAATGGTTTTTAGATTTTACAACAAAAGCATGAGCAAGAAAAGAAAAAAAAATAGATAAATGAGAATTCTTCAAAATAATAAACTTCTGTGCATCAAAGGACTTCATTATGGAAGTAAAAAGACAACCTATATAATTGAAGAAAATATTTGGAAACATATATTTGATAAGGGTTTACTAACCAGAATATATAAAGAAAATCTATAGCTCAACAACAAAAACCCAATTAAAAAATGGGCAAAAGAGTTGAACAATTATCCAAAGAAGATAAAAAGATGGCCAATAAGCACATGAAAAGATGTTCAACATCATTAGCCATTAGGGAAATGCAAATCAAAATCACAATGAGATACCACTTCACACCCACTAGAATGGCTATTATTTTAAAAAATAGAAAATAATAAGGATGCGGAGAAATAGGAATCCTCATACATTGTTGGTGGGAATATAAAATAGTACAGCTGCTGTGGACAAGTTTGGCAGTTCCTCAAAAAGTTAAATGTAGAACTACCATATGACCCAACAATGCTACTCCTAGATATACTTAAAAGAACTGAAAACAGGGCCTTGAACAGATATTTATATCCTAATGTTCATAGCAGCATTAGTCACAATAGCCAAAAGGTGGAAAAAACTCAAGTGTCCATCAACAAATGAATGGGTAGGAAAAAACATGGTATATGAATACTATGGAATATTATTCAGCTGTAAAAAGGAATGAAGTGTGACATATGCTACAACAATAGATGAACCCTGAAGACATCATGTTGAATGAATTAAGCCAGGCATGTAAGGGCAAATATTGTATGATTTCACCTATATGAAATACCTGCAATATGCATATTCAGAGACACAAAGTAGAGTAGAGGTTACCAGGGAAGGGGGTGGTAGTGGGAACGGGGAGTTAATGCATAATGGGTATAAGGTTTCTGTTTGGGGTGACAGGAAAGTTCTGGTAATGGATGGTGGTGAGGAAAGTACAACATTGTGAATGTGATTAATTCCAATGAATGATATGCTTCAAAGTGGCAGAGATGTGAAAATTTATGCCGTATATATGTTTTCACAATTAAAAAATAAAGAAAAAAAAAAGAGCTACTAGAGACGATTAAATGCAACATCTAAGCCTGGACCAGAACTAATTATGGAGGAGAAAAGGTCCAAAAGGACATTAATGGAACTATGAAAATACTAGAATATTGATTGTAACCTTTATATAAATGTCTAATTGCCTGAACTTGATAAATGTACTTAAAGTGGTTACATAAGTGAGTATCTTTGTTCCCAGGAAGGGTACATGGAAGTATTAAGTATTCAAGAAGCATGATAATATACATCATGTATACATGCTTGGAAAAGAGATAGATAAATAGATAGTCAGAAAGACAGTTGGGTGGGTAGATGGACAGAATGATATCACAAATGTGAAATGTTAAGTGGATCTGGGTATCTGGGGGACAGATAGTTGGAGTTCTTGGTATGGGTTTGTATTATTTTGCAACTGTCCTGTAAGTCTGAAGTTATTTCAAAATAAAAAGTTAAAGAGAAACAAACCCAAACAACTTATAATTACTTTAAAAGAAGAAAAAAGAGAGGAAGATTTGGTTCTTTAAAGAAACCAACATGTGCTCATGCCACACCCCTCTGGAGACTCAAATTGTTTACTTACCAAATGGAAACTCTCCTATGCCTTCATATAATTTACTGTAACCTTTCAGCTCTAAAATGAACAATGCAACAGTGGGAATACTTATCCATGGCAATGACTGGACAGTAAACTTAATCTCTCGATAGACCTGATTCTGAAAATCAAATTTACAATAGTTAAAACTAGAAAATTTGACCTGTCAATACATAACCTATGTCAAACAAAACCAGCACAAATTGTTTTGGATTGGATTTATAAAATGTTTTATCTAAGGTGGGGGACTTACCTCCAAGCTGTTTGACTATTAAAATTTTAATACATGGGAATAGGTATGCAAGAAAAACATTATTTTTGTACTGAACAAATACAGTAAATAGTTTAAACTTAGAAATTTTTCTCCTTCCCACAAAATCTGCATTCTAAATTTCTATTTCAGGAATAACCATTTCTTTCATAAATAGCTCCTTTTCCAAATCCAATCCCTCTATTATTTTTTCAGTCCCTACAGTAACTGACAAATACAAATAACTGAAAGAGAAAAATGATTGTAAGCAACTCTCAAATTACCTAGTTTGAATTCCCTATCAAGCAAAGAAAAATACTTAGTAAAAACATATTTCAGTTTGAAGAAGTCATAAATTAAAATAATTACATAAGTAATTATTAATTACATTTGTTTATTCACCCTTATTTGCAAAGAAATTCCTATCTAAGTTCCCAGCAAAATACCACACTTACAGACTAAAAAAAAAGGTTGGATTCATTTATATGTTTAAAGGGAAGGAGACAGAGGATTAGCCCTACGAAAAATATCTAACCCATCTGGGACTGGTTTTTAAAATGTTATTTAATGGTTATATATAACCAGTTTAATCTGAAAATCTCACAAATATAGCACACCGTTATTTTACTGTAATGGTAGTTAGAAAATAAAGAAAATCACTTACCTTTAAAAATTGTGGATGTTTCATCAATGAATGATCATAGACAAAATAATAGCTCAGTGTTGCAAAGAGGAAATAAAGGATATAAGCACCAAGATTTGTTATAATCAGGAGACTAATAGTTTGTCGGAAGATTTCATCCTCTGGCCAGGTAGATGGATATACATAGGGTGTAAAAAAATAATAATCTGCAGCACTGAGTACAAGATCCATCTTAGCACCTAAAGGGTAAACACATGCAACAATTACTTGGCATGCTTACATTTTTCTAAGCCAAATTTTTTTTAGAAACGCTATTATTTGAAGTTCCTAATTTAAGAATAACCATACATACTCATGTCTGCTGCTTTGAGAACCCCCTAAATGGAATCTCCATAGAGCCAGAAGGGATCTTAAATATCATCTCTAGTCTAATCTCCTCATATTATACATGGTGACAGGAAGCTCAGATACAGAAACTAAGGCCCAGGGAGGTTAACTTTTTTTTTTCCCTATGGTCTTCAAGCTGTTATGTGGCATGGTCTAGATGTAATTCCATTTTAGTGTTCTTTTCTATTGTGTCTGAAGTAAAGATGTGTTGAGTCAATGCAACAGAAACAGTATGACCCATATACCCTAAGATATTTATTAAGCCACTTGCTGAAAACATTTGTCAATACCTGTACTAGAAGCTTAAAATTAGAAAAATTTTAGTCAACTTAACAAATACTTCAGTCGATTCTATATTCATGGTCCTGTTATAATATAGCTCAATAACATTTTATGGCCAACCGGTTTGAGATAGCCATGGAATCCATTATTTATGATCAACTTACTCATTTTCATTGCTCTGTTTCTACAGGAAAATATGTTCAGCCTTCTAAAGCATGACATTTTTAATTGAATTTTTTGAACAAAAACAGCCTGCAAACTGCCTCCCCATTTTTGATTTCAGGCATTCAAATGGCCTTTATCGGCTACATATTGGGCCATGTAAATAAATATCAATTTATGAACTATCATAGCCTGTAAGGAAGGAAAATATTTAAAATATTTATTAATTTACTTATCTGTAGCCTATTTCCTTCACTAGAATACAAGCTCTAAAAGAGCAAGGATTTATAAAGTCTTTTATAAAATACATAAAGGTCAAAAAGGTCAAATCGATATATAAAAAGACATACAATGAGAAGTCTCGCTTCCATCCAATTGTCTCTATATCACAATTATCAGCTCACTTCTGGTTATATGGGTAACCAAATTTATTTATTTCTAATGAATTCCTTAAAGTGTTTTTAATGTAAAATCAAACTACACATTTTTATTTCGTTTTCCTTACAAAAA
Source organism: Chaetophractus vellerosus (assembly GCA_004027955.1). Lineage (NCBI taxonomy): Eukaryota > Metazoa > Chordata > Mammalia > Cingulata > Chlamyphoridae > Chaetophractus > Chaetophractus vellerosus. The sequence continues at coordinate 2,969 of PVKH010044980.1, read as the reverse complement.
GTGGCATACTATGTACACTAAGTTCCTTGCTTTTTTTTTCCCACTTAACATGTATCTTGGTGATCTTTTTTTTTTTTTTTTTGGTTATATATCCCCCCTTTCTGCTTGCTCTTGCTGTGTTCATTTTTGTGTTCTTCTGTCTGCTTTGTCTCCCCCCCGTGCGGTGACGCGCCGAGTCAGCTCACCGCGCAGGTGGCTTGCCCGCTTGTGGGCGGCTCTGCTCCATTCACAGGCTACTTGCCCTTCCCGTGGCGGCTTTGCCCTGCCCACAGCGGCTTTGCCCTGCCCACGGTGGCTTGCCCTCTCGAGGCAGTCTGCCCGCTTGGAGAGGCCCCTGGGAACCGAACCCGGGGCCTCCATGTGGTGAACCAGCGCCCTATGCACTGTGCTACAGCCGGCCCCCATTGGCGATCTTTTGATGGCTATACATAATGAAACAACCTCTCTTTTAAAATTTAGCATTTTTATTGAGATATAATTCACATACAATATAAATCACCAAAGCATACAATTCAGCGCTTGTGTGTTTATAGAGTTGTGCAACCACCACCACTATTTAATTTCAGAACACTTCATCAGCTGAAAAAGAAACCCTAAATCATTAGCAGATATTCCATTCCCCCACCCTCCAGTCCCTGGAAAACACTCATCTATTTTCTGTCTCTATAGATTTGCCTATTCTGGACCTACAATATAAATAGTATTATACACAATAAATGATTTCTTTCACTTAGCATAATGTTTTCAAGGTTCATCCCTGTTGTGGCATGTATTAACACTTTATTCCATTTTATGGCCAAATATTCCTTGTGTAGATAAACCTTAATTTGTTTATTCGCTCATCAATTGATGGGCATTGGGTTCTCTACTTTTTGGCTATTTTGAACAATGCTGCCATGAATATCTGTGTACAAGTTTGTGTATGGAGATACATTTTCAATTCTCTGTGATATATAAAAGTGGAATTGCTGGGTAATATGGTAACTCTATGTTTTACATTTTGAGGAATTGCCAAACTGTGTTCCAAAGCAGCTGCATCATTTTTCAATCCCACCGGCAATGCCTGAGGGTCCTAATTTATCCACATTCTGGCAACACTTGTTTTTGTCTGTCTTTTTTATTTAGCCATCAATGTGGGTATGAAGTGATATCTCACTGTGGTTTTGATCTTCATTTCCCTAATGATGCATGTTGAATTTCATGTGCTCATTGACCATTTGTAAAATCTTCCTCAAAGAAATGTCTATTCAAATAATTTCCCCACTGTTTAAATTGAGTTAATTGTCCTATTGTTGAGTTGTAAGAATTCTTTATATAACCTTGGTAAAAGACACTAATCGGATATATAATTTGCTGATACTGTCTCCCATTTCATTTAGTGGGTAATTGTCCTCATATTTTTCCTCTAATTGTTAAGATGTGGTTTTCTTTAGCTTTTCTTTTTAAAGATTTATTTTTTTATTTATTACACACACCCCCCCCCGCTTGTTCTTGCTGTGTTCATTCTTGCGTTCTTCCATGTCTGCTTGTCCCCCTGCCCCCGTGCGGCAACCTGCCGAATCAGCTCACCGCGCGGTAGCCTGCCTGCTCGCAGGGGTTTGCCCTGCCCGCGGCGGCTTGCCTTCTCAAGGCGGTCTGCCCGCTCGAGGCGGCCCTGGGAACCGAGCCCGGGGCCTCCTATGTGGTAAAACGGCGCCCTACCAAGTGGGCTACAGCCAGCCCTTCTTTAGCTCTTTGAACATTGAACATACTTATAACAACTGATTTAACGTCTATTAAGTCCAATATCTGATCTGGGTGTCCTCAGGCAGTTACTACTGATGCCCCCCCCACCCCCATGTATGGGCCATTCTTTGCTGTTATTTGTGCATGTGTCTTGTAATTTTTTGTGGAAAACCAAACATTTTAAATATATAATGTGGCAACTTTGGAAACCATATTCCCTTCCCCACCCCTAAGGTTTTGTTGTTGCTGTTAGCTGAGTTCCATGAATTAATTCTGTAACATCTGTATTGTTTGTTGTATGTAGCTACTGAACTGTCTACTTGGTTAGCTTAGTGGTCAGCTAATGATTGGGCAGAGTTCCTTAACTGCCTTGAACCAGTAAGTCTCCCTGCCTCTGTTGAGGGGCTGTGTGTTTATGTTGGGCCATGCTTTCAAAACTTCTGCAGGCAACTTACAACTCTAACCTAGCCTTCATTTCCTGCTTGCACAAACTCTCAAGTTCAGCCAGAGGTGAGAAATTAGGACTTTCTCCAGTCTTTCTTGGGCATATGCACAACCCTGCTCATTGGAAGGACTCTAGATTCCCAGGAAAATGTCAGAGGTTTTCAAAGCCTGTATGTTATCTCATTCCTCAGTGATTCCTTTTAAGCATTTGGTCAGCCTCTTGTTAGCCCCAACTGTTAGCCCCATTGTCTACTGCAATCTCTTCCCTCTAGAGTTAACCAACAGCATAATGCAATTGAAAGAATACTGTTTCCCACCAACTTTTGCAGCCTTTACAGGCACCTAGCCTTTTCTACTTTTGTAGTCTAGTATCCTCTTAGTGGGACCATATATTCTCAAAATTCTAATCAAGTTTATTTCTTCCAGAATCAACATCTTGTTAGCTGTATGGGGATTTCATCCAGCTTCGCCCAGGATGCCAGGTCCATCTTCCTCCAACCGAGACAGAATAGCCAGAGGGTTTTACACCTTGTCAGGTAGGGCCTACTGCCCCTAACCAGCAGGAAGTAGTTACAGAAGAATGAACATCTCCCTTCAGCACCCCTTTAAGAACAAAAGTGTAAACTCTCTGAGGGGGAAATGAAGCAGGCTTCATATAGGGAATCAATTAATGGATCTGGAACCACGTGGACATCAATACCCCAAGATGGCTGCTGAAAGACAGTCGCGAGATTTCTCCTGGAAGCCAGGAGAAGCCCCTAATATTCTTCAGAGGCCCTCCTAGGGGATTGATGGTTGGG
>PVKH010044979.1:0-10565 GCA_004027955.1 Chaetophractus vellerosus | reverse complement strand
TTGTGGAAGAAAAGAGAGGAATGATACTAAGGAAGGACAAAGTAAAGTAAAGTGTCAAATGCCAAAATAAATGCTCTGGTAGCAGAAATCCTTGGGGAAAAAATAACAGATTGTCAGGGGCTTTAATGACAGCAGTTACTCTTTCCATTTCATAATAGAATGGAGACCAGAGAATAATGAGAAGAGAATGGCAAACAAGTGATGTCAAAAATGAGGCTGATGATTGAGTACTCTGTGGTAATATGAAATGTGAAAAACAATTTGCATTTGTCTACTGCCTGTAGAGAGATGTGTTTTCCTGTGGAACATTTGAGAAGAGGAGAGAGGAAGGTAACTAGAAAGGAGAAGGAGAAAGGGAAATTTAGTGAGTGGAAAGGAAACAAGTAGATTGAAGAAGAGAAGTAGGTGGAGTATAACAGAAACATGGATACATATATATAGGAAAATGAGCCAAGGAAGAGGGGGAAAGGAAGTATCAGAGAAAGGATGAAAATGAAATAAATAAAAAGATTCAGCAACTTGAAAGTGAATGTGCAGCTGAACCCTGATATTCACTTTTATCACTGCTATAAAGACAGTGGCCACCAGAGATTCTGAGGGGACTGAGAGGAAAGAATAGGTATAACATGGAGGCACTTTGGGACATTGGAATTGTTCTGCATGACATTCCAACAACAGATACAGGCCATTATATATTTTGTCATAACCTATAAAATTGTGCTGGGGCAGAGTGCAAACTACAATGTAAACTAAAGTCTGCAATTAGTAGCAATGCTTCAATGTGTGTTCATCAATTGTAACAAATGTACTACACTAAAGAAAGATGTTGTTAATGTGGGAAAGTGTGGGAAGGGGAGGGGATGGAGCATATGGGAATACCCTATATTTTTAATGTAACATTTATGTAATCTAAAGCTTCTTTAAAATTTTAAAAATTAATAAAAAAGAAGAAAAAACTTCCATCAGTCCTGGAAATGTTTACTTTTTTATGTTTTGGTCAAATTTCAAAGTTTATTTTCCTATAGAGTTTGTTTATGAAGGAGAAACTTTGATTTTTTTCACAAACTTTGAGTTGCTCAAAAATATCCAAGCACTGCCTGAAATTTTTTCCATCTTTAAAATTTTGATACCTTTTTCTATACTTTTAGAGCAATTAGAATTTACTTGCTCTAGAAATCCTGCTGCTTTTACAAGTGAACATTTTCTTCTACATCAGTTTGTGTAGCAGATTTGAGTCAAATACTGGGTCTTGAATATAGACTATATAAATAACCCATGCCATTAATTCCAGTTCATAGTGTACTTTTAATTGAAATGACTTCCAGGTAACTCCAAATCTCTAAATAATTAAAAACCCTCAAATTCAATTTGTGTTCCAGGTACTTAGTAAATCATAAATACAGGAATGAGCAATGGAGGTTGAATTTTTCTACAACTTTCTCTATGTGTATATATATCCATATCTGCAATTATTGTGAAGTGGATGAAGGAATAAAAGACTAAATATTTAAGTGACCAAAACTGTTTTGATTAGAGAAGTTGGCTGATTAAACGGAATGGCTATTTTTATCAATATCATCAGAAATATTTATTTCTATAAAACACATTATAACTTGAATCTTTAAATCTGATATTAATTATTTAATAGTCTAGCTCATCAAGCTTATCTTAAAAAGTCATTGTCAATATGTCTCAAAAAGAGTGCTTAAAATTAAAAAAAAAAAAATCAAGGAAACTACAGTGACTTACCTGGTCTCCACACAGGTATGCAATTGTTACCTACAGAACTGTGCTGACATTGAAACAGAAGTAGCCAGAAAATGTATACTTTATTGGCATCACAGTAATCTTGCATAGCAGAAACTGGTTTATTATACCACAGATTGCAACTATCCAATTTTTAAAATTTTAACCAAATCAATTTTATGAATACATTAATAAACATGAATCCATCCAAATGTATTACCAATTGTATTTCGTATAATCAAATAGTTGGGTCTTCATCACTTCAATTATTATTAAAGCATTTCCATTGTTCTAATAATAATAATAAACAAAAAAATGGCAGGCAACCAAAGGAAAAAAAAAAAAAACTCATCACCTCTCAATCTCTGTTTTCCCTGCCATAGATAGCTGATATTATGTTTCTGTCTCTCTAGTTTATTTGTATTTATATTTGTAAAAGCAGTCTTCTATATGCAATTTAACCCATATTCAAATTTTGCATGAAGTTTCTATGTTACAGTTGCATGTTACAGTCTTTAGTTTTCTTTCTAGTAATATACATGATCTTAGACTTTCCCTTTCAATTACTGTGATACCCATATAAGAGCTCTGCTAGTTATAAACACTATGATATGCTTTACCATTTGTATTCATTTCCAAAGATTTCCAAACAACCTTTTTACTAATTCTGCACAGATTAACTCTCAGGTTTCCATTCTCTACCCTCATTCTCTTTTCTGGTGACCTATATTCTAATTATTAACTCAATGAGTTTACACAATATATTTAGTTCTTAAGAGTACAATCATACAGTATTTGTCCTTTTGTGTCCCGCATGCTTCACTCAACATAATAACATCCAGGTTCATCTATGTTGTCATATGCTTCATGACTTCATTTCTTCTTACAGATGCATAATATTCCATCATTTGTATACACCATAATGTGATTAACCATTCATCAGTTGATGGACACCTGGGTTGTTTCCATCATTTGGCAATTGAGAATAATGCTGCTATGAACATCACTGTGAAGATGTCTATTTATGTCACTGCTCTGAGTTATTCTGGGTATAACTTGGCATTGCTAGGTCACAGGGTAAATCTATATTCAACTTCCGTAGGAACTGCCAAACAGTCCTCCACAGTGACTGTATCATTTTACATCTCCACCAACAGTGAATAAGCATTCCTAACTCTCCATATTCTCTCCAACATGGTTAGCTTTGAATTTTTCAATAATGGTCATTCTTGTAGGTGTGAGATGATAGCTCATTGTTGTTTGGATTTGCATTTCCCTAATCACTAGAGATGTTGAACATTTTTTCATGTGTTTTTTGCCATTTGTATTTCTTCTTTGGACAAATGTCTTTTCAACTCTTTTGCCCATATTTTAATTGGGCAGTTTGTCTTTTTATTGTTGTATTGTAGTATCTCTTTATATATCCTGGATATTAAACCTTTATTGGATATGTGATTTCTGAATATTTTCTCCCATTGAGTCGGCTGCCTTTTCATCATTTTGACAAAATCCTTTGAGGTGCGAAAGTATTTAATTTTGAGGTGGTCCCATTTATCTATTTTTTCCTTTTGTTGCTCCTGTTTGGGGTGTAAGTTTTAAGAAACCACCATCTCCTGCAAGTTCTTGAAGACGTTTTCTTACATTTTCTACTAGGAGCTTAATGGTTGTCCCTTTTATATTTAGATATTTGACCCATATTGAGTTAATATTTGTATAAAGTGTGAGATAGGGGTACACCTTCTATCTTTTGGATATGGATATTCAGTTATCCTAGCACCATTTGTTGAATAAATTGTTCTGGTCCAGCTGGGAGGGCTTGACAGCCTTTTAAAAAATCACTTGTCTATAGATGTGAGAGTCTATTTTTGATTTCTCAATTTGATTCTATTGGTCAATCTGTCCATATTTATTCCAGTACCATGCTGCTTTTTGTTGTTATTGTTGTTGTTGTTGTTGTTGTTTGTTTGTTTGTTTTACCACTATAGCTAAATAAAATGCTTTAAAGTCAGGAAATGAGAGTACTCCAACTTTGTTCTTTTTAAATACATTTTTGTCTATTTGAGGTCCCTTACCCTTCCAAATAAATTTTAAAATTGACTTTTCCATTTCTGCAAAAAAAGGCTCTTAGAATTTTTATTGGGATTGGATTAAATCTGTAAATTTGTTTGGGTAGAGTTGACATCTTAACAATATTTACTGTTGCAGTCCAAAAATGCAGAATGTCCTTCAATTTATTTAAGTCTTCTTCAGTTTCTTTTAGCAAAGTTTTGTAGTTTTCTGAATACCAGTCCTTTATGTCCTTGGTTAGGTTTATTCCTAAATATTTGATTATTTTACCCACTATTATAAATTGATTTTTTTCTGATTTCATCCTCAGATTGTTCATTAGGTGTGTGTAGAAATGCTACTGATTTTTGTGTATTAATCTTGTATCTTACCACTTTGCTGAACTCTATTAGTTTTAATAGGTTTGTTGTAGATTTTCAGGAGTTTCTAGATACAAGATCATATCATCAGTGAATAGCAAAAGTTTTACTTCTTCCTATCTTATTTTTGTGATTTTATTTCTTTATGTAGCTTAATTACTTTAGCTAGAACTCTGGCACAATATTGACTAACAGTGATGACAGTGGGCATCCATGTTTTGTTCCTGATGTCAGCAGGAGCTTTCAGTTTTTCACCATTGAGAACAATGCTAGCTGTAGGTTTTTTCATATATGTACATCAACATATTGAGAAAGCTTTCTTCTGTTCTTATATTTTGGAATGTTTTTCTCAAGCAAAAATGCTGTATTTTGTTAAATGCCTTTTCTGCATCAATCGAGAGGAACATGCGACTTTTCTTCAATTTATTAATGTGGTTTATTACACTAATTAATTCTCTTGCATTGAATCACCCTTGCATATCTGGGATAAAACTCATTGGATTTTGATGTATAATATTTTAATGTGTTTTTGGATTTGTTTTGCAAAAATTTTGTTGAGGATTTTTGCATCTATTTTCATTAGTGTTACTCATCTGTAATTTTCTTTTTTAGTAGTACCTTTATCTGGCTTTGGCATTACGGTGGTGTTCACTTCATTGAATGAGTTTGGTAGTGTTCTTTCCTGTTCAATTTTTTAGAAGAGCTTGAGCAAGATTGGTAATAGATCATCTTTGAATGATTGGTAGAATTCACCTGTGAAGTCATCTTGTTCTGCCCTGGACTTTTCATCATTGATCTGATTTTGATTACTGTTTCAATCTCTTCATTTGTGATTGATTTGCTGAGGTCTTCTATTTCTCCTAGGGTCAGTATAAGTGGTTTGTGTGTTTCTAGGGATTTGTACATCTCATCTACATTGTCAGTTTTTTGGTCTACTGTTCTACATAGTATCCTCTTAGATCTCTCTTATTTCTGCATTGTCAGTGGTAATGTACACTCTCTCATTTCAGATTTTATTTATTTGCATCTTGTCTCCTTTTTTGTTTGTTAGGCTAGTTAAGTGTTTAGCAATTTTGTTTATGTTCTCAAAGAACCAACTTTTGGGGTTTTATTGATTCTCTCTATTTTTTTTTTCTTTTCTCTCAATTTCATTTATTTCTGCTCTGATTGTTATTTTTTCTTTTCTTCACCTTGGTTTGGGATTAGCTTGCTATTCTTTTTCTAGATCCTCCAGTTGTGTAGTTGTGTCTTCAGTTTACCTCTTTCTTCTTTTTAAATGTATGTGTTGAGGGCTATAAATTTCCCCCTCAGCACTGCCTCTTCTGTGTCCTATACATTTTGATACATTGTGTTCTTATTTTGATTTGTCTCAAGTTATTGACTAAATTCTGTTACAACTTCTTTGACACACAGATTATTTAACGGTCTGTTGTTTAGTGTCCATACATTTATGAATTTTCCCTTTTTCTACCCCTTATTGAATTCCAGCATCATTTCATTATGACCAGAGAAAGTGTTTTGCAGAATTTCAAAATTTTAAATTTATTGAGACCTGTTTTGTGAACCATCACATAGTCTATACTGGATAAAAATCCATGAGGGCTGAAAAGGATATAGATCCTGCTGTTTTGGGCTGTAATGCTCTATAGATGTCTGTTAAGACAAGTTCATTTATCACATTATTCAAGTTCTCTGTTTCTTTATTTATCCTCTATCCAGATGTTATAACCAATACTGAGAATTATTTATTGAAGCCTCAAATGATAAGTGTAAAGACATTTTTTTTCTCCTTTCACTTTTGCCAGGGTATGCCTCGTGTATGTTGGAGCATCCAGGTTAGGTGCATAAATATTTATTATAGTTATTTCTTCTTCATGAATTGCTCCTTTTATTAATATATAATGACTTCTTCATTCTTTATAATAGTTTTGCTTTTAAAATCTGTCTTAGTGATATTATATCACTAATCCATGTCTTTTTTTGTTACTATTTTGTATAGAATATCTTTTGCCAACCTTTAGCTTTCAATCTGTTTATGTCCTTACATCTCAGGTGTGTCTCTCATAGATAACTTATATAGATGGATTATATTTTTAATGCATCCTATTATTCTATATATTTTGATTGGGGAGTTAAAGCCATTAAAATTTAATGTTATTACTGTAAAGGCATTACTTATTTCATCCTTTATATCATTTGGTTTTCTGTTGTCATATCTTAATTTTGTCTGTCTTTTTATCCTTTAACTTACCCTTCTTAATAATCTTCATTTCTATACACTTTTCCAAGTCTCTTGCCCTTTTTTTTTCCTTTCAGGCTGCAGCACTCCCTCTAGAATCTCTTGTGATTCTGGCCATCTGGCAACATACTCTCTCAGTTTTTGTTTGTCTGTGAAGAATTTAAGCTCACTCTCATTTTTGAAGGAAGTTTTGCCACATACAGAATTCTTGACTGGCAGTTCATCTCTTTTTATTACTTTAAATACATCATACAACTTTCTTCTCACCTGCTTGGATTTCAATGAGAGGTCAGCACTTAATGTTATTGAGGTTCCCTTTGATTTGATGCTTTGCTTTTCTCTTGCTACTTTCAGAATCCTCTCTTTATCTCTGATATGTATTATTCTGGATAGTATGTGTCTCAGGGTAGGTATATTTGGCTTTTTTTTTTTTTCTATTTGGGATGTGCTGTCCTTCTTGGATATTGATATGTATGTGTTTCATAAGGGTGGGAAGTTTTCTGCCATTATTTGTTTAACTATTATTTCCGCCCCCTTTCCATTATCTTCTCCTCTGGGACACATGATAATGTGTATGTTTGTACATTTCACATTCTCATTCAATTCCGTGAGGCCCTGATCCATTTTTTTCATTCTTTTCCCTTTTTGTTTTCCTGTCTTTTCCAGTTCACATGTTCTGGTCCCCAAAATCACTAATTCTGTCTTTGAGCAATTCAAATCTGCTCTTATGTGCCTCTATTGTATTTTTAATCCCATCTCTTGTGTCTTTCATCCCCATAAGCTCTGTTACTATTCTTTGCAGGCTTTCAAATTGTTCTTTATAGTTGTCTTAATTCCTGCATCATGTCAGGATATTTAATTTGTTCCTTTGGATGGGCCATCCCTTCCTGTTCCCTGGTATGGCTTGTAATTTTTTGCTGATGTCTAGGTATCTGAATACCTAGACATGGTGAATTTACTCTGATGGTCAATTTCTCTCTCTTGCCTACTGTTTTTGTTTCACAGCTATTCTCTGACTTTTGATTCAACATTTTCTGAGTCTTTAAAATTGTTGAGCTTAAGTTATCAAAATTCAATCAGGGACTCACTAATGGAGCTCAGGTTTTTCCCCAAGAGTTTGGTTTCAGGGAGACCTAAAGGCAGATTTTCTCCTTGGAGTTTCCTGGCTGGCCAGTAGATGGCACTCATTGATGAAACTTTCCATGGAGGTTTTTCTTTTCACCTCTGCTTTCCTGTGTTACTGAGATGGCCAGAGACAAGATTCAGAGCAGCCTCTGCTGGCTGAATTCACAAAAGGGAAATCACTCTCCACCCTCTGATGCACCCTCCCACTTCCCTTGTAACAGCTGACAGAGAGGAATACATCTGTTCCCCTCTCAGGCAGCTGCAGTGAGCCAGGGGTTTTATCCAGGCTTAATGTCTTGAAGGTGGGGGATGGATGCCCTTCCCGGCTGCCATGGGAGGTTAGTAACTCATGTTTGTTTCTTCAAATTCCTTGTTTTTCTTTCCCTTGGCCTTCTGGGGATTGCACAGCACTGTCCTAGTCTGCTGGCCCCTAACACAGGTCCCTTGGACAGCTTTTGGCCTTTTCTCTCTTGTTTTTATGAGAAAGTTGAGCCTTACCTTACTACTGTGATGCCATCTTCCCAGAATGCCCTAAATTCTCAATTTAAAAAGATTTTAAATTAATACTTTCACTTCATTTGGAATGAAGCAACAACTCTATTAATAAGGAAAAGGGAAAACTAGATATGTGTTAAAATGGGCCATTTTATCATACATATACATTTTACCAAAATAAATAAAATAAAAAGGAATGGAGATAATAATAATAGTAATAATAATAAATGGTTACTATAGCTAGATTAACAAGAGAGTAAAATATCCATAAAGGAAAAATTCAGTCTTATAGCTGTTTTGAATATCCTGATTTTAGAATCTTTAAAATCAAGTATACACATAATTCACCATTTTTTCAATTTTTCACAAAGATATTTTAGCATCTTGTAAACCCAACCCAAAAATATTGTAAATTAAATAGTGTTTTTAATGTTTATTTAAAGAGTAAGGAATATTAAAGAAATCATTTCTCTCTTACCCATATTTTGTAAGAAATTGTGGATACCCCTTAATGTGTTAGGCTTTCTAAAATGGGAAAATATATTACCACAGGAATGGTAATAACATTAGTAGCAATTCTATGCACATTGATAGATTTTGGAGATTTATTTTCCCAAATTCAGGAAAATGTTATTTATATAAATTTACACTGAAAACAATAGTCAAATAATTTTAAAATTGTATAAGTGAAATTCTCCTAAGAGAACTGAAGGATTCCCTGCAGAGCAAAGACAAGTTGTTCATCTCAGCTTTTCTGACTTGGATTCCCATGAGACATCCAGGTTGGTCCACAAGGCATTATAGATTTTGAAATTCTAAACATCAAGTCATTGCAGGCACATATAGTTTTAACAATTAGAAATTCCATTTATGCCACAACATTTCAACACAGATGAAATTTCTGACATGTTTTCCAAACATCAGTTTATATACACATTTTTTTCTCTGACTACATTGATTAGTATGGTTCTGTCTGAGCTATAAAAACATGATTTTAATGAAGCCAAATTACAAGATTACATTTTCTATTCAACACCAAGTAACAGCCCTCTCCCATTGCAAAGTGCAGCTTAAAAATTACTTAGGTCCCCACTTTGAGCCGAAATCTAAAAGATGAGTAGGAATCAACCAGGCAAAGGTCAGGGAGAAGAGCAAATGGGCAAAGGCAAAAGACTTCAACCAAATGTGGCCTAGATCACTGCTTCTCAAACTTTAAGGCCTATGAATCTTCCAGAGAACTTGTTCAAATGAAGATTCCAAATGAGGTAATGTCCAAAGGTCTTCATTTCTAACTAGGTAATACCGGTGGACATGTGCCATTCACAAGGCCTAGACCATTGAAGGGCCTAGGTTACTGGAGGAACCAAAAATGGTCAATGTGGCTGTCATGCAAAGAGAAGTACCACATGTGTCCATGGAAGCCAGAGACTTGGGTGCTAGGTCAGAGACTGTGTTCTTTGCCCCCAAATTAAAAGCAAATTTTTGAAGGATTTTGAACATGGTGGTAACATTTTCAGATTTCCCTTTTGAACATTAGAAGGGTAAGTTATCAATGAACATTTATTCAAAGAAATAAAATTTAACTTATTTACTTGTGACATTTAGATAGGATATTTGAATAATGGTGTGTAACTATTTCCACAGTAAAAGAAAAATGTTTTTAAAATTAGTTTAACCCTCCCTGGGCAAGGTAAGGGGAAAACAAAAAGGCATACTTTTCAATTGACTAATTTAACATTTATCCAGTTTCCCTAGAATTTTGCTGGGGAAAGCCAAAGAAGGAAAGAATAAATAACATAGGTAAGAAAAGTCACTATGAAAAATATGAAGAAAGTAGTAAATAGTATGATTTACATATGTAGCTATTAACCCAACAGACCCTTAACTTAAATTTACTGCTCCCTAAAATTTTGTGTAATTCTCTCCTACTTCATTGTATTTCCTCTTTGAAGAAGTCTGCATGGCTGCTTCCATTTACATACCACCTGTTTAAAATGGGTACACTGAGGTATAATTGACATGCAAAATAATTGCACATATTTATAAGGTACAGTCTGAGTTTTGACAAATGTACGTATCTTCAAAATAATCACCACAATCAAGATACTGAACATATCTATAATAAAACCTCAAAATTGTCTTATGGCCTTTTGAAATTCCTTTCTATCAAACTCAACCCAACACCAAACACTGATTTGCTTTCTGTCATTATAGATTAGATGGCATTTTCTACACTTTGGTTACTGGAATCATGCAGTGTGTACTTTTTTGTCTTTCACTCAATAAAATTATTTTCAGATTGAAAATATATAATATATAATATATAATGTATAATATAATATGATATGATGATATGATATGATATGACATGATATAATACAATACAGCACAACATAACATAACACAACACAACACAACATACTGTAATGGATATTAGTGCATATATCAATAGTTCATTCCTTTTTATGGCTGCGTAGTAGTCCATTGTGTGGATATATGGCAATTTGTTTATCTATTCACTAGTTGTTGGATAT
>PVKH010044978.1:0-10549 GCA_004027955.1 Chaetophractus vellerosus | reverse complement strand
TGCTGCAATGGAGGATGTAGGCCATTTTGTATGATCATGTATCATTCAGGAACTGTAAAGATGAGAGGGTTGTCTATGGCCTGAACTGTGATCTATGTCTGATGGCAAAGCCCCAAAATGTGTGTAACTATTAGAGGCGTTATGCCACACTGAGGGATGTGCATGTGGGGGGTTGTGGGAGGGGTGGGGGGGTGGCATATGGGTACTCCTGGAATCTCTGTGTAACATTCATGTAATCAATGTATCCTAAGAATGTATATAGATATATAAAAAATAATAATAATAAATAAATACATAAATAAATAAATAAATAAATTTAAAAAAAGAAAATATATGAAAAATGTATACAGAAATTAATGAGAAGTGAATCAAAATGTTACAATAAAAAAGTCAAATAAATATGCAAATAGGCATTAATAGAATTGAGGGTCAAAAAAGGTATGAGACTCACAAAGACCAAATAGAGAAATGGCAGAAGAAAGTTGCACATTATCAGTTGTTGCTTTAAATGTAAATAGATTAACTTTGTAATCAAAAGGTAGAGATTGTCAGAATGGATATAAAAGCATGGCTTGACTACATGCTATTTATAAGAGACTTACCTGAAACTCAGACACTAGTAGGTTGAAAGTGAAAGGATATAAAATAATATGCAATGCAAATCATAACCAAAAGGAAGCTGGGGGTAGCTAAACTATTCAGATAAAATAGAACTGAAGTGAAAAAAATGTTACAAGGTACAAGAAGGTCACTATATACTGATGAAAGGGACAATTCAACAAGAAGGCATAATAGTTAAAAATATATATACACCTAATGGCAGAGCCCCAAAATATGTGAAGCAAATATTTTCAAGTGTGAAGGGAGAAATAGATTAATAGTAGGAGACTTCCATACATAGCATTCAATAATGGATAAGACATCTAGGCAGATATTGGTAAAGAAGCAGAAGATTTGCATTATAAATATAAACCAAGTAGGCATAAAGACATATATAGAACACTTAAATCAACAGCAGGAGAATACACATTCTTCTCTCCTACACATGGATCATTCTCTAGGATAGATCATATATTATGAGACAATACAAGTTTCAGTAAATTGGAAAATATTGAAATCACGTCATGTGTCTTCTCCAAGCACAATGGAATAAAACTAGAAATCAATAACAGGGGGAGAAATGGAAAATTCACAAATATGAGGAAATTAAACCCCACGCTTTTAAACTATCTATGGGTCAAAGAAGAAATTACAAGGGAAATTAGGAAATATCGTTTTTACTAATTTATAAATAATTTAATGAAAACCCTGCTACTATACAAAGATGTAATGGGAGCATAGAGTTTGGTTTGTTTCAAGATGGAGAGGAATCTGTTGAATATGCCAAGTGAATGTCTAGACACCCATAGAGGGAGCAAAGCAAGTTGAGGACTTTTTCTTGAATGGTGTCAGTTTGCTCAGAAGCACAGTAATCATCCAGACTTGACCTTGCAATTGTTATAAGAGTAGGTTTTGGTAAAGTTTTCAATAAATAATATCAAGACTGAATCAGATACTCAATTTCTTGTTCTATTTTGATATGGTGAGGAAGGTCTGAATAATTACAGGTTGGACCACGCTGGTAAACCGTTTCATAGTCTTTTCATCCATTTTTTCAACCTCCGTGTAAGTAGAACTAGTGCCACCATTCCAGGGTTTTAAGCCCCCCCCCTCTTTCTCTCTGTGTATATATATTTTGATGTTGAAAATTTTTTATTTAATAAAAATCCTGTCTTAAGAAACTGGGTTCTGTAAAACTATGAGACAGGCATTGAAGGTGTTTCACTGAGTTTGGCATTAGTTTTATAAAAGAGGAAGATATTTTAGCTTTTCCTTGGGCATTTAGGGTTCTTTTTTTCTCTTCTTGTATGGTCTCTGCAGAGCATAGAGATTGAAATGGCTTTAGTTATTAATTCCCCCCCTCCAACTCCCTGCCCTAGTGTTTGGTGCAGAGCAGCTGCTGAATAAATATTGCTGTCACCACAACTCCTCAAAGATGTTATTTGTCCATGGCTCAAAATTGTGGACTGAGTTCACTCAATGCTCTTGACATGTGTCATTTCTGTGGCAATGGAGTGGCTCTTTCATTAAGTATCAGTAGTTCATCTCAGTCCTTCTCTTATCTCCTTTAAGAATCCAGCACCTACTACCAGGTCTTGAGGATATATTTCTACATTTTCTTCTAGAAGCTTTAATCTTGCTTTTATATTTAGTTTTCCGTTCCAATTTGAGTTAATTTTTGTATAGTGTGAGATAGGGGTCCTCTTTCCTTCTTTTGGCTATGGATATCCAGTCCTCCCAGCACCATTGTTCTGTCTGAGCTGAGTGAGTTTGACAAGCTTGTCAAAAACCCATTTACCCTAGATGTGAGAGTCTGTTTCTGAACCATCAGTTCAGTTCCATTGGTCTAGGTGTCTGTCTTAATGCCAATACCATGCTGTTTTTTTTTTTTACCACTGTAGGTAGGTAATATGATTTAAAGTTTAAAGTCTGGAAGTGAGTGTCCTCCAACTTTGCTTTTCCTAAGATGTTTCTGGCTATTCAGGACCCCTTACCCTTCCAAATAAATTTTTATTAAAAATTTTTTTTTTAATTTTTAAAAGATTCTTAGATTACATAGATGTTACACAAAAATTATAGGGATTCCTATATGCCCCACCTCCCACACCTCCCACAACCTCCCACATAAACATCCTTCATTAGTATGGCACATCACCTGCAATAGATACACACATCCTGGGGCTTTGCCACTAAGCATGGACCATAGTTCACATTGTAGACCACACTCTCCTCCACACAGTTCTGCATGTTATATGATGATATAAAATGGCCTATATCTGTCATTGCAATTGTCACTCAGGATAATTCCCAAGTTCCGGAAAAGCCCCTGTATTACAACTGCTTTTCCCTCTCTCTGTCCCCAAAGCATTCAGTGGCCCCTGGCTCCACATTAATGTAATTTCTTCCATTGATTGAATCACAATGTGTCTATAACAGAATACCAGGAAGTCCACTCTAGTCCATAGCTCTTCCCCCCATGTTGAGGAGTCTGGGATGGTGATGTCCACTCCACCTCCATGTGAGAGGGGGCTTATATCCCATGGATAAGATGGATGGGATTATCCTGCCTGCAGCTGCAGACTCCCTCCATTCAAATGATCCCTGAAAGTATAGTTTAATAATCCTTTTTTAAATAGGGTTGTGAGGGTGTATATCCTCCCTGCAGCTGCAGGCTCTGTCTGTACCCTGGGATGGCCATTTTCCACCATCATCTCCCTGCCAGTTGTCCTGGATGAGTCCAATGAGCTGTAGAGTAGGTGTTGCAACTCCGCCGAGGCTCTGGGCCCAGCTGGCAAATGGACAGCCCAAAGACTCGAGTCTCTGGAGGTGCACCTACAAGCTCCAGGACCAACTATAGGTTTAAATAGAAGGAGCAGATGAGCCATGTGCAGGGAAGACATAATTGAGTCCAACTCTGTCACTCTCAGGAGCACAAACTCCAAAGTAGGGCCCACTTGCAAGGCACCAAATTATGGAGTTATCTGCCTTGACCATAGGCCCTGGATATCTCCAGAGCCCTCAGGAGCCCCACTGTTTGGGGTAGTATCCACTCTGGCAGTCTATGAGATCCTGCTGAGATGTGCGTAAGCGTTACCTCTGGGATTACCTCCCGAATTACTTTGAAGTCTATTAGTCATATAAACTCATCTGTCTTTACTTTTCCCCCCTTTTATTTGAGATTGTTCTCCAATTGCATTGCTATTTGGTGCTTGGTAACAATCCTTCGGTGCCAGGGAGGCCCATCCCTGGGAGTCATGTCCCATGCTGGGGGGAAGGTAATGCATTCATATGCTGAGTTTGGCCTAGAGAGAGTCCACATTTGAGCAACAAGGAAGCTCTCAGGAGGCAACCCTTAGGCACCCCATAACAATAGGCTAAGTTTCAGTGTCAAGAGCAAAGTCTCGTAAGCCTAGACATCAATATCAAGGGCCCATCAGTGGATCATCCTTGTTCACCAGTCACTACCCCTGCACTTGGGGGGCTGTTGCTCCTCCCTTGGAGAATGTGTCAGAGCTTTCCAGGATGGGAATTCAATATTCTCTTGGTTATTGTGTGAGTCTCCACCCACTGTGACAATGTCCCGTGAACATTTGAACATTTTTAGATACCTTATTTGTGTGCTCAGGTGAACTTCCTCCCATGCATCACTGATACCCCACACTGATCATCCTCCCCCACCCCAGGTGTAACCCTTTTGTGATCCAAAGCTTCTTCAAAAATGAAGCCATTACAGTAGCCAAATACAATTAATAAGAAAATGACACAATAATGATATGTTTAAATATAAGAAATAAAATACATAAAAATTTAAAAAAACTGAAAATACAATAAAATTAAAATATTGGGATATTTAAAATAAATGAAAAATATTAAATTTTTTTTTTTACATTTTGCCTTTCACCACTGCAATATGTGGTATCCTTTCTGTATCATGGCACCTTCCTGCACTCATTCCTCAGTGTCTCACTATTTTTCATTTTGTTTTCAAAGAAGTTTTAGGTCACAGCAAAGTCAAACACAGAATACAGGAGACTCTCATATACCCAACATCCTCCCCTTTTCTCCGCCCCCCCCCCATATTAATACCCTTTTGTATGTAGATGGTACCTTTGTTATAACTGATATACAAATAGTGAAACATAGCTACTAAACATGGTCAGTGGTTTACATTTTGCTTTACATTTTAGACCATACACTTTTATAAATTTTGATGATATTTACCATGTCCTGTATCCATCATTGTTAGATCATGTAGAACACTTCCACTGCCTGCTAAATACCCCCTCTTCGATCTATTCTATTCCTCCCTTCCCCTCCCCTCGGGTCCCACAGCCACCCCCTGGCCTCACTCCTTGGATGACAAGATTCATAGTTACATGCAACAAGACTGAGGTCTTGACACTCTGGTTTGTGCTCCCCTATTAGAAACGGCTCATGCTTTCAAGAGACTTCCGCCTATTTGTGAACAAATTGGTCCTCCTGAGAATGGGAGTTCAACTCCTTCCCACTCATGTGGGTCTTCACCCACTGATACAACACATTATGACACAACGATCAATTATACACTCTCTAGAAAACTGCTCCAGGTACGCCCTGTCCCGAATGCCCCCCTGTCCAACACCCTAAACCAGTAACCCTTCCATAAGAGCATTCTCAACTTTATACTTTCAACCACATACCCTCAAATCTCCACTGTTCACCTGGTCCCTCTCCCATCCCTCCCCCCAGTACCCTGGACCTTCCAACCCACCCTTTCCAACCTACCCACCTGTCAAACCTGCACCACCAAATCCAGTAATATAACTACCCTCTTGTCATATCCCTTCCATACGCCATTACACACATTCACCTTACCATAGATTACATCCATATGGGTGTTGACTCACGACCTTCTCCCTTTCTATTTCTTGTAAACCTATCTTCCAGACAATTGTTTTCTGCGTCTGCTCAATTTGCTTAATTCTTGTCAGTGAGGTCATGTATTGTTCATCCTTCAGTGCCTGGCTTGCTTCACTCAACATAAGGTACTCAAGATTCATCCATGTTATCCCATGTTTCAGCACCTTATTCCTTCTTACAGCTGAGTAATATTCCATTGTATGTATGTACCATATTTTGTTTATTCATTCATCTGTTGATGGGCACCTGGTTAGATTCCAACTTTTGGCAATAGTGAATAATGCCACTGTGAACATTGGTGTGCATATATCTGTTCATGTCTTTGCTTTCAATTCTTCTGGGAATATACCCAAAAGTGGAATTGCTGGATCCTGTGGCAGTTCTATAGTTAGTTTTTTGAGGAACCACCAAACTGTCCTCCACAATGGCTGGACCATTTTACATTCCCACCAGCAGTGGATGAGGATTCCGATTCCTCCACATCCTCTCCAACACTTATAGTGTGCTGTTTTTTTTTAATAGCCACCATTCTAATGGGTGTAAGATGGTATCTCATTGTATTTTTGATTTGCATTTCCCTAATAAGTAGTGATGTTGAGCATCTTTTCATGTACTTTATAGCCATTTGTATTTTTTCCTTAGAGAAGTGTCTTTTGAGGTCACTTACCCATTTTTTAAATGGGTTGTTCGTCTTTTTATTTTCAAGGTGTAGGATTTCTTTATATATGCAGGATTTTAGGCTCCTATCAGATATATAGTTGCTAAATATTTTCTCTCATTGGATAGGCTGCCCTTTTACTTTCTTGATAACGTCCTTTGAGGTGCAAAAGTTTTTAATTTTGAGGAGATCCCATGTATCTATTTTTTCTTTCACTGCTTGTGCTTGGGTGTGAAGTTCATGAAACCATTTCCTATTACAAGGTCCTGTAGATCCTTCCCTACATTACCTTCCAAGGTCTTCATGGTTGTGGTTCTCTTATTTAGATCTTTGATTCATTTTGAGTTGATTTTTGTATAATGTGTGAGATGGTATAACTCTTTCATTCTTTTGGATATGGATACCCAGTTCTCCAAGCGCCATTTTTTGAAGAGACCATTCTCTCCCATTTGAGTGGGCTTGGTGGCCTTGTCGAATATCAGATGACTGTATGTGCGAGGATCAATATCAGAACTCTCAATTTGGTTCCATTGGTCAGTATGACTGTCCTTGTGCCAATAGCATGCTGTTTTGACCACTGCAGATTTGTGGTATGTTTTAAAGTCAGGTAGTGTGATACCTGCAATTTAATTTTTCGTTTTCATTATGTCTTTGGGTATTCGGAGCCTCTTAACCTTCCAAATACATTTTGTAGTTAGTTTTTCCAATTCATTAAAAAATTCTGTGTTGATTTTTATTGGGATTGCATTAAATCTGTAGATTAATTTGGGTGGGATAGACATATTAATGATGTTTAGTCTTTCTATCCATGAACAAGGAATATTTTTCCATTTATTTAAGTCTTCTTTGGTTTCCTTTTACAGTTTTGTGTAGTTTTCTGTATATAAGTCCTTTACATCTTTAGTTAAATTTATTCCTGGGTATTTGATTCTTTTAGTTACTATTGTAAATGGTATTTTTTCTTGATTTCCTCCTCAGATTTCTCATTATTGCTGTACAGAAATGATACTGATTTTTGAGCATTGCTCTTACAGCCTGTGACTTTACTGAACTCATTTATCATGTCTGGAAGCTTTGTTGTAGATTTCTCAAGGCTTTCTATGTATAGGATCGTGTTGTCTGCAAATAGTAAAATTTTTTACTTTTTCCTTTCCAATTTGAATGACTTTTATCTGTTTTCTTGAGTCAGTGCTCAAGCAAGTACTTCTAAGACAATGTTGAATAGGAGCGGTGATAGCGGACATCCTTGTCTTGTTCCCAATCTTAGAGGGAAAGCTTTTAGTATTTCACCATTGAAGATGATGTTAGCTGTGGGTTTTTCATTTATACACTTTATCATGTTCAGAAAGCTTCCTTCTATTCCTATCTTTTACAGTGTTTTTATCAGGAAAGGGTACTATATTTTGTTGAATGCTTTTTCTGCATCTATAGAAATGATCATGTGATTATTTTTTCTTTCAATCTGTTTATATAGTGTATTACATTGATTGCTTTTCTTATGTTAAGTGATCCTTGCATACCCAACATGAAACCCACTTGGTCATGCTGTATAATTCATTTGATAAGTTGTTGGATGCAATTAGCAAGTATTTTGTTGAGGATTTTAGCATCTAAGTTCATTAGAGAAATTAGCCTGTAATTTTTCTTTCTTGTGGCACCTTTATTCAGCTTTGGTATTAGGGTAATGTTGGCATCATAGAATGAGTTATGAAATGTTCCTTCTACTTCTATATTTTGGAAGAGCTTCAGTAGGATTGGTATTAGTTCTTTCTAGAATGTTTAGTAGAAATCACCTGTGAAGCTGTCTGGTGCTGGGCTCTTCTTAGTTGGGAGGTTTTTGATTATTGAGTCAATCTCTTTAATTGTAATAGGACTGTTGAGTTAATCATTTTCTTCTTCCATCAATATTGGCTGTTTATGATTTTCTAGGAGTTTGTCCAGATCCTCTAAATTATCATTCTTTTTATTATTATTATTTTTTTTGGTTACATCCCACCCCCCCTTTCTGCTTGCTCTTGCTGGGTGTCCATTCTTCTGTGTTATTCTATGTCTGCTTCTTGTCTCACCCTGTCATTGTGGCGATGCGCCGAGTCGGCCCTCCGCGCAGGTGGCTCACCCCGCTCGTGGGTGGCTCCATTCCATTTCACGGGCGGCTCTGCTCCGTGTTTTGCAGGCAGCAGAGCTCTGTGTTTTGCGGGCTTCTCGGCTCCGTGATTCGCGGGCGGCAGCTCCATGTTTCACGGGTGACTTGCCATGCCCGTGGCGGCTCCGCCCTGCCTGTGGTGGCTTTTTGCCTTGCCCACGGCAGCTTTTGCCTTTCTCAAGGCTGTCTGCCCGCTCGGAGAAGTCCCCAGGAACTGAACCCAGGGCCTCCCATGTGGTGTACCGGCGCCCTTATCCACTGGGCTATACAGCCGGCCCCTAAATTATCATTCTTGTTGGCAAAATTTTTTTTAAAGTATCCTTTTATGATACTCTTTTTCTGTGGGGTCAGTGGTGATATCACCTTACACATTTTTATTTTTTGTATTTCCATCTGCTCTCTTTTTCCCTTTGTTTGTCTGGCTAAGGGTTTGTCAATTATACTGATATTGTGAAAGAACCAGCTTTTGGTTCGTTTATTTTTTCTAGTGCTTTCTTATTTTCTATTTCATTTAGCTCTGCTATAATCTTTGTTATTTCCTTCTTTCTACTCCCTTTGGGGTTAGTTTGTTGTTTTTTTTCTAATTCCACCAGGTGTGCTGTTAGATCTTTGATTTTAACTCCTTCTGCTTTTTTGATATATGCAATTATGGCTATGAATTTCCCTCTTAGTACAGCTTTTGCTGCATCCCAGAGGTTTTCATATGTTGTGTTGTCATTTTCTTTTGTTTCAACGTAGTTACTGATTTCTTTTGAGATTTCCTCCTTAACCAACTGTTTGTCTAAGAGTGTGTTGTTTAACTTCCATATCTTTGTGCCGAATCTGGTTCTCTGGCCCTTACTGATTTCCAATTTCATTCTATTGTTGTCTGAGAAATTAATTCATATAATCTTGATCTTTCTGAACTCATTGAGATTTTTTCTGTGTTCTAGCATATGGTCTATCTTGGAGTATGATCCATGTGCACTAGAGAAGAATGTATATCCTGCTGTATTTAGTTGTAGTGCTCTGTATATGTCTATTAAGTCCAGATCCTCTAATGTATTAACCAAAGTCTTTGTTTCTTTATAGATTCTTTGTCAAGATGTTCTGTCTAATGGTGATAATCGTGTATTTAATTCTCCTGCTATAACTGTAGAAGAAACTATTTCTCCCCTTAGTTTTTCCAGTATTTGCTTCATGTATTTTGAGGTGCCCCTGTTATGTGCATAAATGTTTTTGATTGCTCTTTCTTCTTGAAAAATAACCCACTTTCACTTATATATAGTGTCTGCCTTTGTCTCTTACAATATTTTTGCATTTATAGTCTATTTTGTAAGATATTAGTATAGCTACTCCCACCCTTTTTTGGTTATTGTTTGCTTGTATTCAGCCTCCTTGAATCCTTGGGTTTCTTGTAGATAACTTATAGATGTTTCATATTTCCTAATCCATTCTGCCAATCTGTGTCTCTTGATTGGTGAGTTTAATCTATTAATGTTCAGTGTTATTATTCTCAAGGAATTATTTTATTAGCCATATTTACTTTGGGCTTATGTATGACATATGTTGTTTTTATTTCTCTTTTTGTCTTTTTAATTCTTCGTTCACTCTCCTCCAGCTCTCTCTTTCTTGTTTTTTCCTTTCAAACTGCAGAACTCTCTTTAGTATTTCTTGAAGGGCAGGTTTATTATTGGCATACTTTCTTTCTTTTTTTTCCCTCAACTAATAACTTATAGTATTCTCAATAAGAAAATTCATAAAATTAAAACCTAATTACAAAAACTGCAGGTTTGGGGTGTGTGTGTGGGGGAAACAAGCACAGAAATCCAAAAAGTTCGCCAAGTCAAGTTAAATGATGCAAGGTGATATGTAGACATGTCCTGGCAAATTTTTGAATTGAAAAAGAAAAATGTTAAACAAATGCCTAGGTAGGAGAAAAAAAAATCAGTGCATAAAGTTTAATGATCCATAAATTAGAAAAATTGTAGCATTGATTTTTTAAAAACAATTTATTGAAGTATTTCATTCATATAAAACATACATAAACTATAAATATTCAGTAAACATCATGAACTTACAAAACAAACATGCATAATATCATACAGGGCTCCCACACATCACCCCCCCCCAAACACCCCACATTGTTGTGAAACATCTGTTAACAAATCGTGAAAGAGCATCATCAAAGTATTACTACTAACTATAGTCCATATCTTCCTCCCCTATACATTTTTTAAGGATTTATTTATTTATATATTTTTATCCAT
>PVKH010044977.1:0-10553 GCA_004027955.1 Chaetophractus vellerosus | reverse complement strand
CCTTTAGGACACACATTGAATGTTGAGAGTCCTTTACCAAAAGCTAGGAAACCTATAAAGCCATGCTGCCAGGGCTGAAAAAAGGAGTTAAACCAATTAGACAGGGATAAATAGCTTATTTATCAATACTACTGATGTACTCTTGCATATGATTTAAAATGTGTGAGACATTATGGGAGTTATCAGGAATATATACACCACATTGAACATTATTCAAAGAGAAGGTTTTGTTTCAAACTTGTCGACATAGCTGTCATGCAAGCAAGGTCTTTCATGTTGTCCAATTTGCAGGACCTACACAGTGCAAGGAACAATAAGTGGTAGATCATGCTGGTCTAACAATATACAAGTGAAATTTCCATTAGTAGATAACAAAGCATCAGGTAGGGGGATTTTATGAAGAGGAATCTAATAACATACATTTTCCCCTTCTAAATTTTCTTAGGTTTTTATGGTGACATCAAAAACTAGTTTAAGCATAAGGAGGGTTCACATAGTCATACAAAGGGCCTCAGCTATTTGCTGTTCTGATTGGTTGTCTTTTAATATTTACCTGTTAGCTTTTAGGGAAACAAAGGGGAAGCCTTTCTGGAATTATCCAGGACTTCTTTTGAGCCTGGGACTTTCAAATTAGACCTTGTGACCAGGGTTTTGGTGGACTTTAATCTGACCAGCTGCTTCCCTGTTTCCTATAATAATCTGCCTTAACTCCCCTCCTTAGAGAGATCACACCCTTTTAAAGGCAGGGACTACTGCCCCTCACCAGCAGGAAGCAGCTACAGAAGAATGGCCATCATCCTTCAAATCCCCCTTAAGAATAAGGTTGTAAACTCTCTGCCTATTCTATTGAGGTTGAGAGAACGTGGGTCCAGCCCTATGGTTGGTAATGGATGAAATCCCCACATGACTAATACATTGTTCTGGAAGGCGTTGATTCTAGGAGAAATAAACTTAGAAAATGAATTAATTTCACAAAGACTTTTAACATGTTTAATATTTTATAAGCTTTTAAAACACTTTCGATGAAGTACATAGTATGTTAAATGAACTTAACTATTTTTAGTACTTTCCTTTTTACTTTTACACTTTTAATATGATTATGTTAATTAACAGATATTATATTTTAGCAGTACAGGAATATTATTTTATGAAAACCTAAGATGCCCAGTGGAATTAAGATGGTCTTTCTTCTGCCTCCACCTTAATATGCAGATTGAAGTGACCTCCAGTCAGGCTGAATTGTTCCAACCCAGCTTCTGAAGGACATGGGTCAGGGTAGCTGCAAGACAAATAACACACTAAGCACAGTGTCAGACATGAGCTTTATTCATTGGGACTTATGGACAGGAGAAATTCTCTCTGGTGGCAGCAGTCTAGAGAATGAAGATAGTGCTCCACAAAGAGGCAGGAAAATAAGGGAAAATATAAAACAGGGGTTCTTAACCAGGAGTCCACAGACCCCCAAGTGGCCCAAGGAAAAATTTCATGGGGTCAGTGTGCTTGATCTAAAAAGAAATTCTTTTTCTTTGGTCTCTAACTGAAATCTAGCATTTCCTTCACTTATAAATGAATACAATAAATAAATTACAGTAGTATTAATTTTACCTGACTGGCAAATGGGTCCATGGAACAAAAAAGGTTAAGAACCCCTGATATGAAGGGTCTCAGAATAAAGATATTTCAGGACAGAGTTTCTACTAGGGTCACTTGAAGCACATAAATGGGGTCTGGTGATGTTATTATGGGAAGGAAGTATACATTCTGGAGAAAATTACAGTCTATGATACCACTGTTTACCTGTGGGGTTTGTTACATTTTAACTTGTGTCCTGGGGCATGCAGGTGGCTATGTGCTATAGGTTGAGTTCCCCTGAGGGAGGGGGAATCAGGGCCTGGGACCCAGTGGACCCCATAATTCACTCCCATGTAGCAGCTTGGTTGCCCATAGGATGCACACTTCATCCACATTCAACAACTACAGTACAGCATACAACAGACTATTAAGAGTCCTCCACCAAAAGCTAGTAAACTTATAAAGACATGTTGCTAAAGTCAAGAGAGGGAGTTAAACAAATTAGACAGGGGATTTATACTAATTTATCCATATCACCTTAAGTTTCTAATTAATAATGACTTCCTGGAATTAGTCATTTATGTATTTCACTTTAGAAAATGCTTTTTCAGACTTTCTATAACCATAAGTTACTTTTACCTTTAAATGTTAAATTACAATTAGCCACTAATGAAGTTTACTTTTATCCATTTAAGTCCTGCCTTAAAGTCTTTGTTCTGTGAAAACTAGTCATTTCACTTTAGGACAAACCTAAGTCATGTTTAAGTTCCATTAAACATGAGCTTACAGTTTTTATTATCTTCAATATTTAATAAATATAATATTGATTTATTTCATCAGCATCTTTTAAACCTAGGGAGATTACACCCAAGCCAAAAAAATTGGAACAATTATAGTTTATTCAAGAAATGTTTTTCCCTTTTCCTCCCTTTCCAGGAGACTAAAACCTCTTTTTCTTTAATAAAACTTTAAAATTGTGAATAACCTTAAAAGCATACTGACTTATGCTTTTAAGGTTCTGGAATATACATTATAAATGTTAAATTTGTTTTAATCATCATGTAGAAAACATTTTTCCATAGCTTTTAAGAACCCTTTTTTTACTTACTGAAATTTGGTAATTGGATTAATTACCCTCATTTTAAAGCTGTTCAAAGGTTTAAATTAGGGAATTATAGGACAAACTATGATTTTTGATACCCTGGCCGAGTAGATAAGAATTTTAAGCTAAACTTACATTTCTCTAATTTGTACACCTGGCCCTTTTCCCATTCTTCCTCTTTTTCCTTATCTGAAGAGAAGTCCACACAGTCCCATGCCTTAGCATCCCACCCAAGGGAGGTTAACAGCCTCCAGACCTAGGGCACGCTGAGGCCCCCAGCCTGAGCATATCTATACGCCAGCATTTCTAACTGATTATTAACTTGGTGCAAGCAATCAGTTAAAGAATCTTTCATTTCTTCCTGTGTCAAGCACTTGTCCTTTCCTAACTTTAACTCTCCTTCTAAGCAGTGCTCTTGTTCTGCTTTGGCAGCCACTTGCAAGTCTCCTAATAGGGGCCATGCAATAGTCACCACTATCTAGTAGTCCTTTTTCTTATTTAAGTGTAGCTGCTCTGCTACCTGATATAGCACATCCAGTATACCTGCCAGAGGCTTTTGGGCATCCCCATACTCTCTCAGCAGTCCCCACTTATCCAGGAGGGCAGTCACCCCTCCGCAACCTGTAGTTTCCCCATGAATTCTCCATTCCCTGAGCTCATGCCTGCTATTGCTGGTGGTCCTTTGGTCTCTTGGCTGGCTCACGAATTTTTCCAAGCCAGCTCCTGAAGGGCACAGGTAGGGGCAGCTGCAAGACAGAAGGACACACTCAGAACAGTGTCACACATAAGCTTTATTCATTGGGACTTATGGACAGGAGAGGCTTTCTCTGGTGGCAGAACACCACTCTTTAGACCACTGCCACCAGCTGCCCCAACCTGTGCCCTTCAGGAGTTAGGTTGGAACACAAGATATCTTTTTTCACATAATTTTTTGAGATATTAATTTCCATTTTGCTCTTCCTTCACATCCCCTCCTGTTCCAAGCAGGTTCCCAAACATATAGATTCTTGAAAAAAGGAGAAATTGATTTTCCTAGAAAGAAAGTTGAAGCTAGTCAAAGAAAATGTTTTCATAGCTTTGTTTTTTCCAGAGGACCAAAGACTGTGAAGGACTTTTACTTAGGTGAAGGGGAGAGAAGAGTGGAGAGGGTAAATGTAGAGAGAAAACGAGAGGAGAAAGTCCATGAGTCAAAGTGGGAGGACATTAGCAGGTAATGAGAGTATAGGAAAGCCATACTTAGTCCCTAGAACTGCCCAGATCCAATGACCACCTTGCAGAAAGGAATTGATTGCTGATGCCTTCAAATAGGAGAGGGCTAATCAGGTTTCCAATAGAAGCAAAGATTCTTGTGTCCAAAATTGGAATGAAAGTAGTCAAGACCTGCAGTCAAAGGACTACATTTGACTTGAATAAAATAATTATACATTTTTGGTACCTCTAGTGTGTAAAAAGTGAGATATATTCTGATAACCATCCAAGCTCCAAGACCAAATTCAAATTAAAAAAACCATATTGTTATAAAAATATTCAGAAATATGGTTTAAACAATTTTTCTGCTGTATCGATTGTTCTTTTCATTTGATAATTAATCTTCTATTGCTTCATCTCAGTTCCTTTCTTTTATATGCAAAATATAATTTCTAGCTTTTATGGTTACTTATAAGGCCATATATTTTATCCTTTTTCTACTGATTAAAATATTACCCATTTTTAAAGCAGGGCCTATGTTTTATATCTTCTAGTAGGCTTCACATACCCTAAAACATGCCTTGCATCTAGAAAGCACACAATTAATATTGGTTTAATTTGATTTCTTCGTTTAACCTTTTGTTCCTGGTCTTTATACTTTTCCCCATTCTTTAATACTTTTAAAATGTATCTCGCTATATGATTTAGTAAAAGATTGGTCTGGTACATTTCCAAAGCAACCAAAGTTCTTGAGAAGAGTGTTCAACTTGCAAATAGTAATTATGATTTAAATAACCCATTCTGAGATAAATCCCAAGAGACAAAAGTAGTTTTTTGTTTTCTAAGTCCTTTGGTGCGTTATATGCACTAAAATTACTTTCTTTTGTACAGTGGTGCCATCTAACCTTTGCAGTTTCTGAATTTTAGAATTTAGTTTGCTTTATCAGAATTATATAGTAGTGAGCTTTGAGTAAGTGAGATGCATTACAATCTGATACACAAACAAAACCTTTGATATTGAGTCAATATTTTTACAGGGATGTTCTGTTGTACTAGATTCAGTTTCCTTGATACTCACATATTTTATTATATTGGAACTGGAAAAAAAATCCAGTTAGGAAAAAACAAAATTCTCCCCAAATTTACAGTCTTTCTTCAAAGAGAACATAATTTTTTTTTCATTTTGAGGCCAAGGAACATTTCATTTTCTTTTGTCTGGCCAGAAAGATTGACAGACTTGAGCAAAAATGAGAACACCTGATGTGGTGAAACTTTTCTTCATTTCAAAATCATCCTATAAACAGAGTAAAGTTGAATAGATTCCAGGAAATTTATAAAATATTGTTTTTGTGCATAACTGGTATAATCTTTGACTTGTATATTTCTTATTTAATGAAAGTAAAAAGGCAGCATAATTATTAAATACATAATTATTTACTAAATACATTGTCATAAATAGTCACTTTGAAAATGACTTAAAGCTTAAATAACAAAACATATTTTCTTGCCATATTATATGCTTATAGTTGCAAGAAGGAAACAGTAATTTTACCTAAATCTGAACATAAAGCCCAATTACAAATACGAATTAATTTGTGCAGGTTCAATTTATTTTTTTGTGGTATAATGACTTTCTTTAATCCATCCTTCTTAACAGCTAGTCTATTCAGCTGGGTCTTTCAAAATTCTATGGCTAAGTTGGTCCATTTCTCAGGCTCTGCAAAAGAACATGCACTTAATAAGGTTGTCCTTTCTGCCAGGATTAATGTGGTCCCCAGCAACTAATACTGTTGTGTTGTTCCTAAAGGCAGACTGGGCTTTAAGTACTAATTTTGCAGTAAATTGTTTCTATCCTAATAATCCTATTATTCATTTAGTTTCTTTGTTAGTTATCTCATAATTTCATATATTGGCCATTGAACTCCACTCATATACATGGGTTCTCATCCTCCTTCTTCCTCAATATTTTAGAAATGAGACCACCTACTCACTGCCCTCTCATTCTTATGTACCTCCCTCATAATGTTTGGTTTTGAAAGTCTTATCTTATTAATCATAAACTTTACCTCACAGCCCAGATAAATTTTGGGAAGGGATAAGGGAAATGAAAATTAAAGAGAAGCAACAAGTAAAAGCCCAAAGTTGGCAGTGTATGAGAACTAACCAGGGGCTGCAAGTGCTATCACCAGGCACAGAATGTGTAGTTGGATGTGGCATAGCAATGCGGATCTTCTGTGAGTGTTGGCATTCCTGGCACCAAAGCCCTTTATGACTTCCATGGTGTTAACTTCTTCTTTCACTTTGCCAGAGAACACATCATTTCTATACTGCCATCCAGAAGAGCAGATGGGAAACTGGATCATTTGTATGGATCCAACATCTGTCACAAGAAAGATGCCAGGACCAGAGTGCTTCCACATGACGATTTTTCAGTGTATCTCCCTTGATAGATGGACTTTTTTTTTTTTTTAACCAGTGTCACTATTGCCTTGGCAATCACCATTTGGCATGAAAACCCAAGAATCTTTCTGTCAACTTAGGAATCCCTATATCATAGTTCTTTCTTCCTGTGTTCAGAGTCCATTTGTCTTTGCCAATTTACAACTTTTTCAGAAAAGAATTTTAAAGAAATAGTGTTAGCAGAAATCTCTGGGTCCTGAGCATCTAGGTTCTTGGTATGTAGCATAAAAGAATTTAAGGCCATGCCATAGGGTAGGCAAGAGAGTAAAGAGTTTATTGAGAAACAAGAAAAGAAAAACAGAACACAACCCTAGACATGGCTGTGACTGTGCTACAGGTTGAGACATACACTTGGGATCCCAGGTTAGTCCTTTTTAAAGCCTTCCTCTGTCTCTTTCCTAATGATGGGAAGCAGCCCCAGCTGTTTGCTGTTCTTATTGGTTACCCCACTTGTTAGCTCTCAAGGGGCCAATCAGGAGGCCAGTTGTTTGGAGGTATCCGGGGCTTCCTTTGGGCCCTGGAAAGAGTTCCAAATGGGACTTCATGTCCAGGGTCTAGGTGGGGTCTTTCTGGCCTTGTTTTCAGTAGCAGGCATTTCTGAGTGCGGTCTTACAACCATGTTTTCTGCTGGGTCCCAGCTGCCTTCTGTCTTTCCCTATGCTAACCTGCCTTAATAGTGGAAAGTTGAAGCATGTAACAGAGTTGGCCCTAGCTGGAATGAGTCCAAAAACCCAAAAAGACAGCTCAGTGAGGTAAGATTTGCAATGTACCATGAAGATTTCTTTGGGTTTCTATCAAAATCCACCATCTTCTTTGGAAGGTGTGCTGCCCTCAAGATTGGATCCTAAGCACTGGCACCTTCCTCAGTGGGGGAGGTTTGCCTTCATTTCTGGGATTCTCCAACCTGTGGTGAACTGCTGTGCTATCTACTTTTCTGGTACATGAAATTTAACAACCTTTGCATATCCCTTGATCTTGCATTCTGATTTTGAATTAGGTAAGTGCAGGATAGAAGGGTATTGGCTATTGTGAGTGGCTAGTATTAGAAGGGTGGATGGTGTTACAGTAAAAGGTCTTGGAATAGAAAAGGAAAGTGGAATCTCTTTTGTTTTATTGAGATTAAGTCTGTCTTACCCTCCTAGCTGCTAAGACAAATACCATATAATGGATTGGTTTAACAGCAGGAATTTATTGGCTCACAGTTTGAGAGGCTAGAGGGCTTAGTTCCTCCCTGAATGGGTCTCTCTTGGCTGGCCAGTAAATCATTGAGATTCCTTGGTTTTCCTGTCACATAGTAATGCACGTGGCAGCATTTTCTCCTTTCTCGTCTGGCTATTCCCAGTGGCTTCTTTTACTTTTCTGAATTTCCTTCTGCTTATGAAGAACTAAAATAATCCAGATTAAAGCCCGTCCTGAATCAGTTAGGCCCTAACTTAACTGAAGTAACAACTTTAAGAGATTTTGTTCATATTGGGTCCATACCCACAGAGGACCAGAGGTTGGGATCTGAACGTGCCTCTGATGAAGGACATAATTCCATCCCCAACAGATGGAATGTTTGCTATGAATGGAAATGATGAACTTTGAGCCTAGTGGGATTTCTTATATTTATTGACCTGAGTCTTGTTATATAATATTCTAGATTAGGATGTCCTGGACTAGGGCCCTTTTCTCTCCTCTTTTAGTGAGGAGTTATTATTTTAATAAAAATCACATAGAAATAATTAGAACTAGTTAAATAACAATAATTAAGCTATGGAATGTTGATAGTCTACTTTCATTGTAGGGAAAATCAAAACAAACAAAAGAACAGGGAACTTGATAATGGTTGTTTTGTTTTCTACCTTTCACAGTCTTCTGTAAGTTGCTTTGTGAATTTTGTGGCAGTTTTTTTGGTTTTGTTTTTGTTTTTTTTTGGTAAATAGTAGAGGAGTAAGATGGAATATGTTCACTTCATCCTTTCCAGAACTAGAAGAGCAAATTTGTTTAAAGAGATGTGAAAATGAGGGGAAAAATTACTCCTGAAACTCTGATCTCTGTCTTCTCAGTTGGGTGAATTTGCCAAGTTGTGTTTGAATTCTTCTCACTAAATCTGGCATAGAAACTGCGTCCAGGCAGTGAAGTAAAGTAAACGTGGAGCTCAAGTCTTTGCTTTTTTCTTCTCAGTTGTCACAGATCTCTCTTTTCTGTTGCCAAAATCTGGAAATTTTTAAAGGTGTTTTGTTTTGTTTTGTTTTGTTTTTTAGTTTGTGTTTTGAGGGAGGAAGGGAATTGAGTAATTAATCTACATTTAAATCTTCATAGATGAAATCAGGAGTACTAATAACTAGTGTCATTTTCATTACATTTATTATTTTCCAGTCCCTTACCTATAAATGGAATCTATCATCTTCATAGACCCTCAACTAGAGGATGGAAATTGCTTTGATTCTGTCATTGGAAACAGTAAGAGGGAAGTTACTGGGACCTTCCAGATGCTTTCTAGTCTGTACTTAATTAAGCAATGCACTTGCCTGCAGGCTTTTGGCAATTATGAAGCTGCTATAACACCTAAATTTCATCATATGCAAAAATGTCATGCCTCTGTATGCATTTTCTTACCTTTAAGACACATTTGAGCCAGCAGGTTATAACACAATAATTTGTAAATCTGGGATTAATACATCAGTGAAAGGGGAAAATTTAGCAGATGATAAACTTTTATAGTTCCTGTTCATGGTGTGTTTGGTAGAAAAACAATTAAAATCTACAGAAAATTCCTTTTTTCTCAATCTATTTTATTTTATCCCGAGTCACATAAAAATCTAAATTAATTCTTTAGCTGTGGATGCAAAAAGTTTTCTTCATGAATTAAAATTGCTTTTTCACTTTCTTGGAAAAGTTACAGAATATTTCCATAGGAACCACATCTACCTATCTCGACCTGGTGTTTTTCTTGAACTTGTTTTATGCTTTTAAATGGAATTAGTTATCAATATGTTCTCAAATAGAGAGGTAGAATTCTCTAGAAAGTATGGGCGGTTCCTAATAGGGGAGGACAAAGCAGTGTGTCAAGACCTTAGTGTTTTTGTAAGTAAATATGAATCTTGTCATCAAAGGAGTGAAGCCAGGTGGTCGCCATGGGCCCTGAGGGGCAGAGGAGGGAAAAATAGAATAGATGGAACAGGGGGTATTTAGTGGACAATTGAAGTGTTCTACATGATCTTGCAATGATGAACACAGGCCATGTTAAATATCATCGAAATTTATAAAAGTGTATAGTCTAAAATGTAAACCATAATGCAAGCCATTGACCATGGTTAGTAGCTATGTTTCACTATTTGTATACCAGTTGAAACAAATGTACCATCCACATATAAAAAGATAAAATATGGGAAGGTGGAAAAAGGGAAGTATGTTGGGTATATGGGAGTCCCCTGTATTGTGTATGTAACTTTACAGTAACCTAAAGCTTCTTCAAAAACCAAATGAAAAAAGAGTAAGACACTGGGGAATACATGGAAGAAAATTTCACTGTACATACAGAACAACAGATATTACAGTGATGAAAAGCAAAATGCAAAAAACTTTTTAAAAATATTTTTCATTATTTTTTATTATCCCAATTTTTAAATTTTATTTTATTTTTAGTTTTTTTTTAAATTTTGTGTATTTTATTTCTGATATTTAAACCTATCATTATTTCATTTTTCTCTTAATTGTATTTGGCTATTTTATTGGCTTCGTTTTTGAGGAAGCTTTGGATCACAGTAGGGCTATAACTGGGGCAGGGGAGGATCATTGGTGTGGGGTGTCACTGACGGGGAATACATGGGAGGAAGTTCACCTGGACAATGATATAAGGTATATAAATGTGTTCAAATGTGTGGGAGGAACTGGGGCAGTCTAAAAGGCCCCAGTGCTTAATGGGGTAGAACAGCAGCCAGAGCAGCAGCCGGAAACCTCTCAAGTTACGCTGATGATTGACAGCCACTGTGGCATGGCTCTGCCTTTCCCCTTCCCCTCCCCTCTCTGCTGCAGTGCAGCTCCACCTCTCTCCACCCCTCCCCTTTCCCCTGTAGTACAACTCCGCCTCTCCCTGCCTGCAAGAAGCTGCCTAGCCATATATGGGCAGGAAGCCTGTCCCCACCAATCAGAAACAGCCTGAAGCTGCACAGCCTTGTATAGGCATGATGCCAGCCTCCACTAATCAGAGGCTGCCTAGACACACGCCAGCCTCCACCAATTGGAG
>PVKH010044976.1:0-10550 GCA_004027955.1 Chaetophractus vellerosus | reverse complement strand
CCGAGACTTGGTCACTGCGCAGGCGCGGCTTTCCCCGCTTGTGGGCGGCTTCTGCTTCCATCACGGCCGGCTTTTCAGTTCGCGGGTGGCTGGCTGCGCTCGATTTGCAGGTGACCTGCCCTGCCCGTGGCGGCTTTTGCCTGTCCGTGGCAGCTTTTTGCCCTGCCCACGGCGGCTCTGGCCCGCCCATGGCGGCTTGCCATTCTCAAGGCGGTATGCCCGCTAGGAGAGGTCCCCGGGAACCGAACCCGGGGCCTCCCATGTGGTATGCCGACACCCTATCCACTGGGCTATCCCGTCAGCCCATCAAAGCCTTAATCATAATTTAATCATGTAAAAGTGAAACCTCTGAATCCAATAAAATCTAATATGACCAGAGAAACAGACCAGTTCACAAACATAATCCAATATCTATTTTTGGAATTCAAAAACAGTATCAAACTGCTAAAGGAGGATATGGGATTTTTCCTTTTGGAGTAATGAAAACATTCTAAAATTAACTGGGGCGATGACAGCATAATTCTGTGAAGCATATGAGACCCACAGAGTGTATACTTTGAATGGACTGTAGAAAACATGGGACTGTATAGCACAATGAATCCTGTGGTGGAAGATGGACTGTGGTTAACAGAACAAATATGAGAACACCGTCTGATGAACTATAACAAGTATATAATACTAATACTGGGTGTCAGTAACCGGGTGGATTGGGGGAAAATATGCCAAATGTTAAGATATGGAATATACTTAGTAGTAATATTTTGACCATGCTCTTTCATAGTTTGTAAAAATTGTTTCACAACAACGCAAGGTGTTGTTGGTGGGGTAATGTATGGGGGTCCTCTATGATGATATACATGTTTGTTTTGTAAGTTCACAACTTATACTATGCACTTATTGTTCATGGATGTTCATGTATGAATCATAAACTTCAATAAAATTTAAAAAATATTATAAGCATTATTTCCTTTCTTTTTACTTTAACC
Organism: Chaetophractus vellerosus; assembly: GCA_004027955.1. Classification (NCBI taxonomy): domain Eukaryota; kingdom Metazoa; phylum Chordata; class Mammalia; order Cingulata; family Chlamyphoridae; genus Chaetophractus; species Chaetophractus vellerosus. Next base: position 9,564 of record PVKH010044976.1, on the reverse strand, counting down.
ATTTCCCATTCTATAACTGAAAACACATATTACAAAAGAAAAATTTTTAGTATCACTAATTAAAGAAATGCAAATTAAATAACTATCAATTAAAATGCCATAATTAATTAAAAATTGAAACAAGCTTAGTTTTAAACTCTCATATAATTTAGGTAGCACTATAAAATGCTACATATTAATGAAAAGTAACTTTACTTACATAACAAGAGTCATAAAACTGATTGTATCCTTTCATTTAGTAATACCAATTCTAGTAACATGTCCTAAGGAAACTTCTTGGTTTTCCTCTTGTACCTCTTTTCTTTTGGTAAAACAATCTAATACACTTCTTGGAAACCATACTTCTCACTCTCACCCTACTCAGATGGAGAATCTGACCAAGGTCTAAGCCAATTCATGTATGACATTCCCTTGGCCACAGTAATTTGCTCAGATGTGTGACCCAGTTTGAGCTAATGAGAATTTTGGTTGCTATGTAGGGATAAAACCCTAGCTTTTCCCCAGTGGACATGAACCTGGAAAGAGTTAGCCCTAGGAGGTTCCAATATCCATGTTCCCAAAAACATGAGCCCTTCTGAGAACAGTTAATACAAAGGAGGTAGAACTAAGAGTAAGTCACCAGATTCTGGTAACTTCATTTAACCTCTAATATCTAGCTGCTACCTAAACTACAGAAATTTTTGAAATGTTCAATTATGTAATGCAATAAATTCTATTATTTTGCTAAAACCAAGTTATGATGGGTTTTCTATCATTTATAAACCAAGAATTATAAGAGATAAAATAGCTATGCTATCTCTAATGGCAAAATATTGGAAACAATCAACTAACACTTGGTAAATGATTAGGTAACAGTGGTATGTCAATGTAATTGGATATTGCATTGCTACCAAAAAGACAAATGTATGATATACAGATTTTTGTGAAAGTCTATGTGAAATAATTTTAAGTAAAAATGTAAAACAGAAAACAATATACCTTTGCGGTATATACATTGGGGAGATGGACAGTATCTTGTATTTGTCCACTACTGCAGCTTTAAACCATATCACAGGTTAACTGCGGTAGATCTATAAAAACCTGAAAACCTTGAAAGCAACCATTCCTAATTCTTAAAAAATATTAAATCTTCCACACACACACAAATGTGTTAGATTTAAGTTTGAAGTAAGGAGGATGAGAGTTATTTAAATGCTTCTTGAAGTACTGAGCTCCCTTTATCTAAAAACATCTAAGCAGAGACAAAACAGTTATTTTGCAAAGTTTATTTTTGTCTACATCTTCCCCATGTCTATTTTTAAGAGACATTTCCAAGGCTTATTCTAAAGCTAATTTTCTCTTTAACCACAAGATGGCAGTCAAGGCTTAGTCTTTGAGGGTTAAAAAGTAGCATTTCTCTGTGAAAATTGCATTAAATATATACTTATGTAAACCTATAAAAACAATATTTAACTTCAATAACCCTGAAAGGATAGCACAAATATACATTAAGTTGATGTAATCAGCATAAATGTTTTCCATATAATTAGAGAAAAGGGAATCAATCAGCATAAAACTATAGAAAAGATTACTTATATTTGTGTGAATTAAAACAATCACAAAATCAGATGCTAAAGGAACACAGAAATGATATATAACTCCTTAATTTTAAAGTCCAGAGTGTCTTTTATAAATGTAAAGGAGATTTATATTTGTGTTGGTGACATTAGCATAGTACATGTTAATGTTTTATGTCTAAGAAGAAAGAAAGAAACTAACATTTTTAATTTGAGGTCAACAACAACAAAAAACTTTTTCATTAAAGATAGACTTCATTTGTGCTTACAACTGAGTAGGCAATAGTTTTACATTTACCTGACAAACATAAGCTTTTAAGAAATACATATTAGTAGTCAGGTAGGAAATAATTTAGGTTTTATTTTTAATACAAATTGCATTTATTAATAACCTTGGGCAAGATGGCTAATCTCACAATCTCTCTGTGCCTCAGTTTCTTTCATTTGTAAAATACAACTGTTCCAGATTTCTGCAGAGCAGGATCTTTGGACGGCAATACAAATGAAAGGGGATGCAAGGCTGATGGGTATTTTTGTGGGTTTTCACTCTGTAGAGGCACAACTGTCAACTCCACTGGATGGAAAGTATTACCTTTAATACTTTAATTTAGTATTACTAAATGAAAGGATACCTTGGTAATGAAGGCAGAATACCTGACACAATAGGAGCTTAGCTGTATTAGTTTCGGTTCCCCCTTGTATAGACAGGAGCAATGTTCTTTTCTAGAGCTTTATATAATATATAAACTTCTCCAGAATTCATAACTTTTATTTAGATAACTTGCTAGCTGCCAAAGCTTAGACTATTGGCATAGATTTCTCCATTGTCATAGAAGCAATCATTAACTATAGAACATGACAAAAAAATAGTTCTATATGTACATAAGCAAGAGCATTCAAAAGAACAGCTTGTAGTGCTTTCTGATTTTACATCTTTCACCATTTTTTTCAGAGAAAATAAATACAAACTACTGATTAGATTCTAAACTCATATTCTTTAAGTATTTGCTTGAATAGTCAAAAAACTGGCAAGGCAATAGGAAAGGAAAAAAGGGCCGTAAAAATTAAACCAAATCAAGTGATCATTTCATGAATATTTATGAGTTGCTTATAGCCACAATAGGTTTATGTTAATACTAAATAAAACACGTGTAAAACTTTTAATTATTTGCATAAAATATTCATGATGGTCAATTATATTCCTAGTTTTTTATTCTTATCCTATGACTACCCCTTTAGAACTCCCAAAATATAATTCTAATCTCTATATTAGAATAGAAGTCAGCACTTAAATGTTATTTTTCCTAAAATTAACTACCTTCATATTTCATCCTAATTTTAAATAGGGAAACAGAGTAAATACACATACTATTAAACAAACATTTACCGAGTCTCACCTACTATTTGCCAGGCACCATGCCGAGCACAGAGAATACAAAGCTACAACAGGGGCGCGGATGTGGCTCCAAATGGTTGGGCGTCCATCTGCCATATGGAGGGACCTGGGTTTGATCCCCGGGACCTCCCGGTAAAGTAAAAAAATATATATAGAAGGTGCATGGGCATGCCACCAGGCCCTGCCAAGCCACAACAGCAGGATGGTGACATAACAGGAGAGAGACATAGGGGAGAGCCAAGACGAGATGTGCCGAAAAACCAGGAACTGAGGTGGCAGAACGCCTCTCTCCCACATCAGAGATCCCCAGGATTGAATCCCAGTGAAGACCGGAGGAGAAGGAGGAGAAGAGAGGGCAGGAAACAGACACAGAGAATTGTCTAGCGAATGGACACACAAAAAAACAGCAAACAGGGTGGGAGGGTGGTTTAAAATGGATAAAGTAAATAAATAAATAAATAAATAGATAGATAAATAAATAAATAAATCTTTTTAAAAAAGAAAAAGCTACAATAACGTTCCTGCCTTGATCACACTTCCTGAACAGATAGATCTCCACACCACAGATGCTGAAAAGAGATAAGAATGGAGTGCTATGGAAGGAGAGGGTGGGGGAACTCAGAATGCCTGAGCATGTCAGGGATAGTTTCACAGAGCAGATGTTTGAACTGGGTCTTCAAGTGATCCTTGTGAAGCTCTTTGCTAAGCATAAGTCATGATGGAAGCGGAGTAGAGAAGGGAAATGAACCATAGATATAATGGGACTAAAATTAATGTGGTCCTGATGGGTCTTATTTATTTTCTGACGTGAGAAAATTTTTACAATGTTTATATATTTCTGATAGAGACCGAGTTCTTCCCTGAAAAGCTGGTGGGCATAAAAACTGGAAACAACCCAAATGTCTTACACTGGGTGAATTATTAAACAAACTGTGGAACATCCATTCTGTGGAATACTATTCATCAATAAAAAGGAACAAGCTATTGATACATAAAACAACTTGGATGGAACTCAAGGGAATTATGCTGAGTGGGAAAATAAAAGCCAATATCAAAAGATTACATGACTCTATTTCTATAGCATTCTTGAAATTACAAAATTATGGAGATGGAAAACAGATTAGTAAGTGCCAGGAGTTAGGCAGGTGGCAGTGGTGAGGGTAATAGATGGCTGGGGTTATTTAAGAGTAGTATGAGGGGTCCTTGGGTTGGAACTGCTCTGTATAAAATTGCATAGAACTAAATATACACATACATACTTCTACACATGAATGCATGTAAAACTAGTGAAATCTTAATAAGATTGATGGATTCTATCAAGTCTATTTCCTGGTTGTGATATTATGCTACAGTTATGCATGAAGTTTTCATTGGTGGAAATTTTGTGAACAATACACAGACTCTATTATTTCTTAGAAATGTATGTGAATCTACATATCTCAATATAAAAAGTTTAAAAAATATATAAACCATACATATTGAAAAAAATTGGCGAGCATGAGCTTTCCTCTTTCCCTCTCTTTAGGAACATTTACTGAATGTCCATGTGCTTCATTCTATGATTTTAATATCTATGATCTCATTCAAGTTTTATAACCACTTTGCAATGTAGATAATATCTCCATTAAACAGGTAAGGAAGCAAGCTTAGAGCAGGGAAGAATTTCTCTAAGATTTGTCTGACGCTAGGAAAGACTTTTCCATCTGAGAATTGAACTGGGGGCACAGTAGGGGGAGCATGGGTAGTAGCTAAGTTTTATAAGTCCTTTCTGTGTGCCAGATATTGTTTGAAGTACTTTAATGTGTATTCATTTATTTAATCCTCACAATCTCCTTATGATACAAGTATTATTCCTGATGAACAGTTAAGGAACCTGAGGTACAAAGAACTCAGAAAACTTGCAAGGTCACGGACAAATTAGACTAAATCCTAACCTATACCATCAGCAAAGACCCTGATGAGAAAGATTTTCCAGGTAGAAGGCACTAAGTGGTGAAGAGATCTTATGTCTCCAAAGAATAGGAAAAAGTAACTAGTGTGGCTTGAGAATCATGTATTGATTGATAAGGGAAGGGAGGGCAGTAGGAGAAGTGCTATGAGATACATCTCTCTTTTTCCTTAACATTATGTAGATGAAAGATTTTCACTGTGCATTTTCTGTTGTTTTTAATATGAAATTCAGTTTAAGGAAAGTATTTTCAAACATTAAAATCAGAAAGGTGCAAACAGTATAATATTGCATGCACATACTTTTGCATAGATCTGCAAGCATTTTCTACATGAGTATGAATTGTCCACTTTATTATACCTCATGCATTTTGGTGAACATGACTTTAATAATTACATGAAAAGAAGTTGAATTTCACTATTCTTCAGACGTTGACTACACTGCTGCACATTTGCATTCTCAAATATTTGTGCCATAATAAAATGCAGATAAATGTAATATCTTTTAAAAACATTAAATAAATTACTATAGTTTTTTGACCAATCAACTCTGAAATTTAAAAGCAGCAAATATCATCTGATCTAAATATATTCTCATCATCCACCAGATGGCATAAGGTGTGAGGGTTTTATTCTGACAGGGTCACCACGCACATGATAATCTGACCCATAACTTCAAAATAATGTATTTGGAAAAATGTTCTAGCACTCAAACAGCTCACAGTTATTTCAGCCATATGTAGAAGTGGATGAATAAGTTGAAAATGACATGATCCTACTTTTTCTACATTTTTTGATTCCAGGGGAAGCTGGCATTACATAATGAATCATGATCAAACAAATAAAACAAAGCAGTTCTGTTAAAGGAAATAAAAAGGGAAGTCATGTCAAAGCAAAATTAACCTTATATTCTAAGTAGGTTTCTTCAACTCTAAAAGTAACTTGAAACGTGCCTTCAAGAAAAACTATACTTGTACTCCTTCAAATTCTGCTTAGTAAAAACTTTTCTTTTGCCTATAATTTATTCTGAAAACAGAAAAGTATCTATTGCAAAAGCATTTCCCTACTTTGGCTGGGAGGAAAGTTGTTGCAGACTTGTTTTAGTTTCAAAGTTGCTAAAACAAATACCATAGAATGGGTTGGCTTAACAACAGTGATTTATTGGCTCACAGTTTCAGAGGCTGGAAGGAAGGCTTGCTTCCTTCCTGGTTGGTATCTACTGGCTGGTCAGCCATCTTTGCAGCTCCTTGGCTTTTCTATTATATGGCAATGCACGTGGAGGTGACTTCTCCTTTCTCTGCTGGGTTCCTTTGAATCAGAGCTTTTCACTGCTCCCAATTCCATGTCCAGTTACCTTTGCTTATAAGAACTTCTGGCATATTGGATTAAAGCTCACCCTCATTCAATTTGGGTACATCTTAACTTGTAATACCTTCAAAGGTCTTATTTACAAATGGGTTCATACCCACAGGACCACCAGTAGTGACCTGAACATGCCTTTGGTGGGGGACATGATTCAATCCCCAACAGAAGGCAACTGAAAAAAGAAAATCCAACTGAAAAACCGAATCTGAACTATGATATTAAAAGGTAGGAAAGTATATTTTAAGTACCTTGATTTCTAAATAAATTCAAAATACAAGTGCCATTAGTTTTATTAATCCTGTTTCCATCTAGAAAAGAGGCCACATTGCTAACAGTAAGTCAAAGAGGTTTTTTTTTTTTTAATTTAAAAACGAGGTCAATGCAAAAATAAGATCTAAAAAATGTAAATGTAAAATAAGATCTTTTTTTTTTTTTAAGATTTATTTATTTTATTACATATCTCCCCTTCCCCCCGCTGCGGCGACGCGCCGAGATTGGACACTGCGCAGGCACGGCTTTCCCCGCTTGTGGGCGGTCTCTGCGTCTGTTCACGGCCGGCTTTTCAGTGGCGGCTCTTGCCATGTCCGTGGCAGCTTCTTGCCCTGCCCACGGCGGCTCCGGCCCGCCCATGGCGGCTTGCCATTCTCAAGGCGGTCTGCCCGCTAGGAGAGGTCCCCGGGAACCGAACCCAGGGCCTCCCATGTGGTACACCGGCGAGCTCTTTATCCACTGAGCTATCTAGCCGGGCCGAAATAAGATCTTTAATTCCCCTAGCTTTAGGTAGTGCATTCATTGACTACTCTGAAATAACCACCACAGAGTAAATGACTACTACAACTTAGTCCGCATCACAGGACTAAGATGGAATCTTTGGCTCTAGCACGAGGCAGAAACTGCCTTCAGAAATTAAGAGACCAGAGATTAAGTAAGGTCCCTTCTTTGATCTGGTCTAAGAGTTAATGATTTCTAAAGACTGTAACAATTTATTTTTGCATTTTACTAAATACTTTCTTATTATATTTAATATATTTGATTCCTGACTGAGAAATGTGTGGGAGAGGAAAAGATATCTGGAGGTATGAGAAGGACGAAAAACTAAGTGGCAATATATAAGCAGTTTTTGTTTGCATATTTGGTATTTATAAAGTATATCTTGATAAGAAAGATGGGGTCATAAGAAAGTAAGAGAATTAACAGGGAGGGTATTGTGAGATTCTTTCAGTGTTTCATGTCCTATCTCTATTCTTGCCAGTCAACAGGTAGCAAAGATGCTTCCCACCTGGGTTCATATGAAAGGAAGAAATTATACTACTTATTCTGTTCCTATGCCTAGAAAAGGCATAAATTGTTATTTCCAAAGTGTTACCTCTTATGTTTCAGTGAGATAGTAGAAAGTGGAATAATAGACACTTCAAGTTAATGGGATAATATATGATAGACACTTCAAGTTACTTACTTTAAACTCCACTCTTTAAGATATTTTAGGTCAATTTTCTTCCATTCACTATAACTTCTCACAAAATTTGGATCTTGAAGCACTGAAATTAGAGTAGTAGAAAAAGAGAAGCTATGCGGACATTCTTTAATAGCTCAAAGTTGAAAACAATTCCCTTCTCATTAATTTGACATGTGGCAATAGCATACACTATACAGTTCAAATCATATTACAATGCTCAAACACTTTCCAAATTTCTTCCTTATATAAGAACTTTTTAATATTTGATATTGTTTGAATGAATATTAAGACTTGAAAAAAATTTTTCATTATAATGACATTTGTTTACTGTATAATTAATAGTAATGAAGAGGATATTAAAATAACTCCTATAGAAACCACACCCATCATAGTTTAACAAAATTCTAATTCAGCACCTCAAGTAGAAAAATAAAATCTTGGAGTTGGAAGCAACATTATAGATCTTGATCTTTCCCAAAGCAAGAATCTTCAACAGTTGATCTCCAGCCTCTACATAAATCCTCCCCCAAAGACAGAAACTCTCCTCTTTGTTGTTGGGAGACTTCCTTTTCTTTCCATTGGCAGATAGGTGAGGGTTAAACAGACTTGCTTAAATGGAGAGCTGCAGAGAGTTTCCACTGCTCTGACCTCAGAAACAATAATGAGTAAGTCCATCCCTCTCCCATGGGAGAAAGCCCTCTAATTTGAAACAGCCCTCAAAGTTTGAAGAACAGCTCTCAAGGCAGCCTCAGTTCCCTCAACTTTTTTAAAGGCATGATTTTCCAGAGACCTAACCATTCTCATCATCCTGGAGGTGAGCTCTGTTGATGTTCCTATTAAAGTTTGTGTCCAGAACTGGCTCAGACTCTTGATTTAGTTTAAATAGCAAAGACACGAGTAGGCTTACGCAGCACCCTTGATCTGTGCTCTACATTGCTGTTAATTCAGCTCTGATCTGCATTTGTTTTTTTTGGCAATCACATTATACCCCTGGCTTATAAGGTTGTGGTAAATTATAAGTCTTATGCCTTCAATCAATTCAAATAAAAATTGTTGAAAACCTGCTAGGCTTAAGGAACTGTTAGCTTTTGCATGAAATACTATTAAGGCAGATCTGTGACACCTTGAACTTACATGGTTGTGGTTTTTATTAAAACTAAATGCATGATTTTACATGTCTCCATTAGTAACACCGTCCATATTATATTCATATGTTTATATGTATTCATGTGTGTTTATATGTACATACACATATATTTTATCTTCTTTTTCCTTTTCATCTATTGATGTCACATGAGTTTTTACCAGCAATGTTTTTATGTATTCTTTATTTTCTTGCTTCAAACACACACAATCACACAAACACATAAAAACACTTCCTGATATACTTTATTAATATTCTTTCTTTTTTTTTTTTAAAGATTTATTTATTTTATTACATATTTCCCCTTCCCCCCCGCTGCGGCGACATGCCGAGACTGGTCACTGTACAGGTGCAGCTTTCCCCGCTTGTGGGCGGCTTCTGCTTCCATTCATGGCCGGCTTTCAGTTCGCAGATGGCTGGCTGCGTTCCATTCGCAGGCGACCTGCCCTGCCCGTGGCAGCTTTTTGCCCTGCCCACGGCGGCTCTGGCCCACCCATGGCGGCTTGCCATTCTCAAGCGGTCTGCCCGCTAGGAGAGGTCCCTGGGAACCGAACCCGGGGCCTCCCATGTGGTATGCCGGTGCCCTATCCACTGGGCTATCGAGCCAGCCCCAAATATTCTTTCTATTGGTGTATGGATATATGCTCTCCTCCTTCCATGACAGAAACAAATCTGAGCTTTTCAGATTTCTCAGTAAGTT
>PVKH010044975.1:0-10550 GCA_004027955.1 Chaetophractus vellerosus | reverse complement strand
GTTTTATTATTTATTTATTTATTTATTTATTTTTTAAAGATTTATTTATTATTATTTATTACATATCCCCCCCCTTTCTGCTTGCTCTCGCTGTGTGTCCATTCTTCTGTGTTTTTTCTATGTCTGCTTCTTGTCTCCCCCTGTCCCCGCGGCGACGCGCCGAGTCGGCCCTCCACGGCGGTGGCTCGTTCCGTTCTGAGGGTGGCTCCATTCCGTTTTCACGGACGGCTCCGCTCCATGTTTTGCGGGCAGCAGTCCTCCATGTTTTTGCGGGCTGCCGGCTTCCGCTTTCGCTGGCAGCAGCTCCGCTTTTTCACGGGTGACTTTGCCATACCCGTGGGGACTCCGCCCTGCCCGTGGCGGCTTTTTGCCTTGCCCACTGCGGCTTTTGCCCCGCCCACGGCGGCTTGCCATTCTCAAGGCGGTCTGCCGCTAGGAGAGGTCCCCGGGAACCGAACCCAGGGCCTCCCATGTGGCACACCGGCGAGCTCTTTATCCACTGAGCTATCTAGCCGGGCCCTTAATATAAGGTTTTATATAACACTAGTTCAAATTGATTTCTCTGTAACTATTCTAGGACTGCTCCTTTGGAATTTTTTGGTTATCCCTAACATGTACCTTTACCAAAGAACTTGAATCTAAACAAAATTTCCAATGACTAACTTTTACATGGGTATGAGATAAGAAATAAAGACATCAGTGGATAATTAGGCCTGTTAATCTCCAACAAGACACTATTGAAATGTTTCTTTGATACTGCAGTTGTTTTAAGTTAGAACTTTCAAAAACCTAGGGCAAATGGATTGTATGTATATGTGAATATAGTTTTTGCAGGTTAAGCCTATCATTGTCCCAAACCTCTGACAGATGCAAAGTGAAGCATCTTTCCTGAAAACTAAATGGGTCTCCAGTATTTCCATCTAGTTCAGCTTTCAGAGGTAGATGTCAAAGACACATCATCGTTAATATGTATATATATATATATATACCATCTTGGCTCCAGTTGCATTCATTATGTTTGAAGAGTTCAATACCTGTCGGGGATTGAATAGTGAACCTCAGTTTGGACATGTTCTTGGTCACCATTCTGGTGGTTGTGGACCCACTTAAAATCAGTTAACGTGTGACCCAAATAAATCAGGTTGTGCTGTAATATGGATTAGTAGAGTCCTATATAGTTACAATGAGTCAGATGAAGAGAGAAGCCAGAAACTGCAAGTTGACAGAACCCAGAAGATAAAGGAGAAGGCACACCATGTGCACTGCCATGTGATGGAAAAGTACAGGAATCCCAAGATGGCCAGAAAGTAAGAAGATACCCTCTCTGGGACGAAGCAAGCCTAGCCTCTGAAACCATGAGCCAATAAATTCCTATTGTTAAGTCAACCCATTGTATGGTATTTGTTTTAGCAGCTAGGAAAGTAAAACAATACCCAACCAAGTCCAAAGGTAGAACACATAAACTGGGAGAGTAATTGGCAAGAGCAGACTATAAAAAGCACAGGCTGGTTGTCCTAGTGTAGCTCTGTGGGACGTTTACAACAGAGAACAGTCCTGCTAAAGAAACTAGTGGAATAAAGACAGTCAGTATAGGAAGAGAGAGAAATTCTTCTCTCCCACTTATTATTCACCACCCTGACTTTTTAAAAGGTACGTATTGTAGCAGTAATAGAATGTGTGTGTGTTTTAAATTATGGCCTAGTACTACTCCATTTCATTTTTTTTCTTTACCATAGATTTTATTTTTAAAAATCTTCTAGGGTAATATAGGGTAATATAAATGTATATCTAAATACAAAAAATAAAAGACAAAATACTCTTTCTGTGATGATATTACCAGCCACATAGTAAGCCAATTTAATCTGCCAATTTTGTTGGTGGTAGTTATGTCAGTTTTGTTAGTGAAACAGATATCCAGAGTTCACAAGAGCTTAAACATTATAAAAGTTCATCTTTCTTTCATGTAAAAGTTTTGCTACTATTTAGGCTTTCCTCTATGAAGTCATCAGGGACCTAGGTTCCTCCTACCTTATTGCTAGTTATGCTGAATATCTAACATCCATCTCCTAGATCAAAATGTTTACTCCAGTTGTTACCATCTCTCCCCATTCCAGAGGTCCTCAAGTCTGGCAGGGTAACCAGAGAGGGGCAGACAGCAGTCCTCTGACCCAGACCTTAGCAGAGAGGTAACATGGGCTTGGGGAAGCAGTCCTCTCTTCCACTTCTTCAAGGCTTCTTATTTTGATGTGTCATCCTAGCTGCCTGTATTATCCATTAGGAACACCATCAATGATTAGATATGCTATTCCCAATTCTTCATTAATCAACTCATTTTTTGACGCTTCACAACTGCACTGCTTCTTGGAGAGTGAGCACACCAGGATCTCCAGAAGGATAGGTATAACTCCTCTGTCTTCCCACTCTGATGTACCCATGGCCCCAAAGGGCAGCGCTGCATGTGCACAGCAGTGCTGAGGCCAGCCTGCTGCACCCTCCACTCAGTATGGTGCACTCTTGGCCAGCCCAGACCTTACCCCTCTTCAACAGCCCTGCCCTCCCAGGCTGGCAGCTAATTTATTTATTTTTATTAATTTTTAAAAACACCTCCCCGCCCCCACCCCATGGCTCCCTTGTCTGTTCACTGTCTGCTCATCTTCCTTAGGAGGCACCAGGAACCGAACCTGGGACCTCCCATGTGGGAGGCAGGTGCCCAACTGCTTGAGCCACCTCTGCTCCCCAAGCTAATTTATTTTTAAGTTAATATTTTAACCATTCTCCTGTGTTTTTTTTTTAACATCACAAATTGGACGTTACTATCATTATTTTACAGAGTTAGCACTTGATAATAGCTTTATTTGGATGCTTACCAATTTCTTTGCTCATCATTCCTTTTTTAAATTTTGAAATAATTTCAAACTTGCAGGAAAATTGGAAAAATAATACAGAAACAATACATAGAATTTCAACATACCCCCCCCCACTCACTCAAATTTACAACTATTTGAATTTCACATTTCTCCTTCTTCCCTTCCCTTCCCTTCCCTTCCCCTCCCCTCCCTTTTTCCCTTTTATCCAGGCTGTTCACCTTGAGGGTGGGGGATGGGTGCTGTTCCTGGCCACGGGGTTAGTAACTCAAAGTTTTCATTTTTGGCTTCTTTGTCTGTCTGTCCCTCACACTTGCGGAGGATGCATAGCACTCTCCTGGTCTGCAGATCCCCAAAGCAGCTCCCTTGGCCAGCTTTTTTGCCCCTTCCTCTGTTGTGTCTGTGAGAGAGTTGAGCCCTGCCTAACTACTCTGACACCATCTTCTCAGAAGTCTCTACTATGTTTTCTTCCAGGAGTTTTATAGTTTTAGTTCTTATATTTAGGGCTTTGATCCATTTTGAGTTAATTTTTGCATAGGGTGTGTGGCAAAGGTCCATTTTCATTCTTTTGCATGTGCATATCCAGGATTCCCAGTACCAGTTGTTGAAGAGACACCCTTGTCAAAAATCAATTAATTGGCCATAGATGTAAGAGTTTATTTCTGAATTCTCAATTCTATTCCACTGGTCTATATGTCTATTCTTGTGCCAGGACCATGCTTTTTTTCTTGAAAATGGATTATTCTAATAAAATTTTCTTTTTTCAAATACAGCCATAGAGGCAGTTCCTCATGTTTGACACACATAAACCTACGGATTTTAGGACCATGATCTTTTTTGTTTTGTTTTGTTTTTAAAAAGAATTATTTACTTAACCTGGGGCATATGAGATACACAATCAATTTTAAATTTACATCTTTTAATTCAATTTTGAAGTGTTTTCACATGCACAAAAATAATTGGCACGCAACAGTTTTCCTAACGTGAAACACAGTCAACTTGTTGAAAAACTGTTGCAAGTATTTTCACCCAAGTTAAAAAATATATAGTTTATCCTGAACATGAAGACCTGTCATAAATTTAAATTATATAAAATTTGTTATTTTGTAGTTTTTCCCTTACAAAGATCCAAAAAAAAAATGTACAACTAATACGTCAGTCACAGCATAATCCTGGATCATCCCCACACCAAACCAGATGCTCCTTTAATTTTAAACCCACCAGCAGAGACCAGGAGAAAGTCATTTCATTTTATACAAAATTCACATGTACCTAAAATGAAAGACCTAAGAGAAAGAAAAACAAAATCCTAATACTGATGTTGATGTTCAGTACGCTAATTAAATAGTGGCCCAAAATGCCACTGATCAAAAATAAAATAGTGGCTGTATATCACTGCAATGAAATCCAAGAGGCTGTATAACCCTTTGGCATCAGAAATCCAGATTTTTTCCAACTGTGTGAATACACACTCCCTACGTGCCAAGAGTGCCAGAGAAAGTGAACATGCCAGTAACAGAAAGAAAGAGAGCTTCCGTTTGCTGAAACACCCAGAGAATTGGCTTTAATAGAGACTTCTTACAAGGTTAAGCAGAAACCAAAAAAATGGTTACTAGCTGCTGTGTCATCAACTTAAGTAGAGGTGATTGAGTCTTAAGGTTCAATGTAAAAATTTTGGGGGGAAATGTAAGTTGGGACAAGTCTTATCTTTAAAATAAAAAGAAGGAAAAAAGTATGAAAGCACCCAACCACAGTAGCATACTCCAGAGAGCTGTGCCATTAGGCTGGGCAGAAAATGTCAAGATGCTGACTGTTGTTTCTCATAAGAACTCAACAAAATGAATCTATAATGACTTGAACTGCAGGAGAGGGATCCAAAGATTGCAGTCATTTTAGTAAAGTACTGTATTAGTCAGCCAAAGGGGTGCTGATGCAAAATACCAGAAATCTGTTGGCTTTTAATAAAGGATATTTATTTGAGGAAGAGGCTTACAGTTACCAGGCCATAAAGCATAAGTTACTTCCTTCACCAAAGTCTGCTGCCATGTGTCGGAGCAAGATGGCTGCTGATGCTCAGCCTTCCTCTTCCTCTTTGGGCTCCATGGTCCCAGCTTCTTCCAATATCACCTGTAGGCTGGGATAAGTCTCATCTTTCTCCAGGGGCTCATTTCTCTCTGGGCTTAGCTGTTCTGCTCTCTCCCGAGTGTTTATTTCCTGGGCTCCAGCTCAAAACCCTAACCTTCATTCTCTGTGGTGTGGTTTCTCTGTGAGTCTCCGCCCACTAAAGGGGCAGGGACTCAACGTCCTACTGACGTGGCCCAATCAAAGTCCTAATCATAATTTAACCACGCCCATAGGAAGAGACCAGTTTACAAATATAATCCAATATCTATTTTTGGAATTCATAAACAATGCCAAACTGTCACAAGAACTATCAGCCTTTGTGCTGATTTCTTGAACAGACTGCCTTTTGCTATTAAAACAAAAGAAAAAGAAGACATAAAAAAGGACTATACTCCTATATTTCACTTACAGCGTTTTGAGTTCTGGAAGGACCTCTATAATGGAGGCAGAATTCAAAAAAGAAATACCAATCAAATGGCAAGTTTTCATTATAACTTTCCTAAAAAGATGTTTTCCCCCTCATACAACTATTTATAACAAAGAAACATAAGCTTGACTGTATAGTTCAGAAAATAAAAACATAGAAACTAATGACATTATTGTGACCAAGATGTTTGGTAAACAGTGAGATATGAGAAAAAGGCATTAAACAATCCTCCGGACTTCAAAAAAACTCTTCAGGTAGTAGATCTGTCCCAATGTCATGGCAACTAGAAAAAGAGCTTCAAAGAAGGACCAAAGGACCATTCTGCTGTTTGTGCCATCATTGATTACTCTGTGTATTCTCTCCTGAACTTCCATGTACTCCTGTTCATGCTTTACAGCTGTCATCACCACTGCTAGCTCATTAATCATTTCTTTCAGCTTGTTCTGGTGAAATTCCGTTTCCATGTCTTGTCCTTTTGGGGCCTCCCCAATATCAGCGGTAAACATCACTATCTTTGGAGTCATGGTTGACATCCTATTACTAAAACAAAACTTGTATGTTCCATCCATGTGAGCAGCAAATGTATATTTCCCACTGGATTCTCAGTTTCCTTTATAAATTCCTTTATTATCAGGCCCTGTAATCTCCACGTCAGTGTCCAGGAAGCCACCTTTGGCCACCTCGAAGAGGAGGCCCATCTTGGTGCTTGAGGTGACCCACTTGAGGAAGCACTCGTTGGCATGCGTGTTGATGCTAACAAAGTAGTCCAAGTCCTTGGCCAGGAGTGCAGCTAGGAGCACCAGCAGCTTGGTGAGCATCACTATGGTGGGGCTGGGGCTGAGGCCAGGACCGGGAATGCAGCCTCCAGAGCTGCCACCGCCGCAATCGCTGCCTTCTCAGCCACAACCACCTCAGATCCCGACAGTGCTCTTTTGATTACTGTAGCTTTGTAATAAGCTTGAAATTGAGAAGTGTGAGTCCTTCAATTTTTGTTATTCTTTTTCAAGATGTTTTTAGTTATTCAGGGCTCCTTATCCTTCCATATGAATTTGATGATTGGCTTTTCCATGCTTGCCAAAAAGGCTGTTGGAAGTTAGATTGGGTGTCCTTTGAATTGGAATCACTCTAGTATGGTGGTAGAGGGGTCCCTACTGTTGATGGGAGCTGAGGTCTCAGGGGCTGTGGGCTGCTGGGGACCAGGGGGCTGCTGCTGTTGCTGCTGTAATTAGGGGCGTTTTTTGAGCACTGGGGCTTTCCTTTACAGAAAGAAATGAGAAGGGACTCAGAATGATTATATTGCTTATATATGTCTGCATGTGGATTGCTTCAAGTTTATTCTGTTCATTTGCCTTTTTGAAGTATATATTCATATTCCTGTCTTTTGTTAGATTTGAGAAGTTTTCACTCATTTTTTTGAATATTCCTTCTGCCATTTTCTCTCTTTCTTCTCCTTCTGGGACTCTTATAATGCATTTATTGGTATGTTTGATAGTGTCCCACAGGTTTCTTAGACTGTGTTTACTTTTCTTCATTCATTTTTCTTTCTGCTCCTCAGATTGTATAATTTCAATTGTTTAATCTTTGAGTCCACTGATTCTTTCTTCTGCCAGTGCCAATTTGTTGAACCTCTTGGAAAATTTTAAATTAAATTTATTATGGTCTTCAACTCTAGAATTGATGATTAGTTCCCTTTTATAATTTCAATCTCTTTAATGAAATTCACATTTTGTTTATATATCAGTTTCCAATTGTTTATATATCATTTTAGTTCTTTGTCCTTGTTTTCCTTTAGCTCTTTGTGAATATTTAAGATCACATTTTAAATGTTGTTGTCTGGTCTGTCTGGTATTTTTCTGTTGGTTTCCAATGTTTTATCTTGTTTCTTTGGATGGGCCATTGTTTCCTGTTTCTCTGTATGCCCTGCAATCTTTTATTGCATGCTGTACATTTTAATATGTTAACTGTGGAACTTAGTCTCTGAGGTATCTGTTCCTTAAGTTTGTAACCAGCTAGTGATATGAAGAGATTTCCTTGAATTCCAGGAAGTAACTAAAATAACTGATGCTATGATGGTTAGGCTAATTTGTCAATTTGGCCAGGTAATTGTGCCCAATTGTTTGGTCAAGCAAGCACTGGGCTAATTGTAATACAAGGTCTTTTATGGACGTTAGTCACCAGTGAGTTTACTGCACAGATAGCTGATTACATTTACATCAATCAGGAAGATTACCATCAGCAATGAGTGATGCTTTATCCAATCAGCTGAATGCCTTAAAAGGGGAAGTGATTTCAGCATTCAGAGAGAATTTCCCAGCTCGTCTTTGGACAGCCAGTCTTCCAGAAGCTCATCAAGGACCTTCACTGGACTTTCAATGGAGCCCCTGGTTTGCAGTTTGCCTGCAGAACCTGGACTTGTGCATTCCCATGGTCATGTGAGAGACCTATAAAATCTTATACTATTTACAGATATCTCCTGTTGATTCTGTTTCCCTAGAGAACCCTGACTAATACAGATGCAAAAAACACCTTTCATAGTCTTTAAAGATTACCTCTGTGTTGGCTGGCATCTCCATTAGAGCTTAGCTCTCCTACCAATGAATCTGAAGAACAGTCCAAAGTGAAAGCACAGGGTCCTCTCTGGTCTTTTTGGAGCTTGTGTCTTATCCTGGGCATTTGCTTGCAGTCTAGAAATTTCCCCATGTATGGGAATCCAAATGCTCCCTCTTCTCACTATGAGACAGCCCTTCCTCCCCAGTCAGGCACTCTATTCTTTGCCCTAGGGTATTGTAATTTGACTATTTCTTACAATGATTTAGTTCTCTGGAAGATGCTTCTGAATGCAGGGCAAATTCTGGGATGGTGAGCCTGAAACAAGTGTCCTGGTTCAGTTCTTTAGGCTGCCACTAGATAGGCTGGTACAAACATACACGTACACCAGTATGTGCATAGCAGTTACTCTGTTTCTTCTGAAACTTGGACCAAGGACCCACAGGCTAGCTTTACACCAAGCCTGGGAGAGAGTGGAGGAGGGGCCAGCAAGGGTGTTACAAAGTTTTCCTACCATTTTAAGTTGCCTTTTCTTGATTTGATGCTTGCCCAGTTATTGCAACCCTTTAAATATTTTCTGGTCCTCTAAGAAAGATGGCTCTGTCAGTTTTTGCTAGTTGTTCAAAGATTCTCTGGGGGAAATGGAGCCCTGATGTGTCTGACTCAGCCATGTTGGTTGACTGCAAGTCCCTCCCTTGAGTTTTATTTCAGTAATTTTTCATTTTAAAAGTTCTACTTAGTTTTCAAATTTGCCTGGACATATGTGATAATATCTTTTTGCTCTTCATTTTATGATTCTATCTTTTATTTCTGTAAAAAATATCAGCTATTTTATATTGTCTGATTATTTTAATGTGATAAGATCTGTGTCCCTGGCAGACTAAATCTATTGTCTGTTAGTCTGCTGATTCTTTCTCATGTTAGTTAATTTTGTTGTTGTTGGTTTTTTTTTTTTTTAATCTTTAAGAGGTCCATATCAAATTTTTGTGAATCTGTGAGATTCTGGAGGCTTAAATTGAGGATATCTTTCTTCAGGGGAAGTTCTGCCAGAAGCCATGAGTGGGAATTTGAGGGGGGTGGTGTGCCACACAACTGGGGACTCATTTTAACCTGCCTTCCCCACTTTTCCTCAGGCCCAAGGCTTATTTCTAACCATCCCAATCCTAAATCTCAGGACAGATTTGGTCATTTGTCAGTACAATCTGGTTTTCATGTTTGTTTATTGCTTACTACTTGGATTTTAGTTTTGGCTTTTGGTTAGGGACTCTTGAAGATTTCACAATAAATATTGTTTATTCAAGACAATTATTTTACAGCCCTTCAGAGTACTTGACCACAATACTGCCAGATGTAAAGGTCCTCCAATTCCATATTCCTACTATAACCAATATGATCTTGAAGCTCAAATCTAATTTTACAACTCCCTTGCCCTCCACTTAAAAATCTCTTACATTCCCCTCCCAGCCTTCAGGATCAAATCCAAACTCCTTAGTATAGCATCCAAACCAGATTTCTACTTCCTAGTCTCCTCTCTGGCCTCTTTCCCCTAAAACAGGATGCTCCAGCTATCCTGAAATACTTGAAGTACTATTAATGCATAATTTTTACCTATTGGTCTTTGCAAACACTGTTCTCTCTGTCTAAAAGAATCAATATCTGTTCTCCCCAAAACCATTCCTTGTTCTTAAAGATTGAGTACAGGTGCCACATCTTTCATGTAACCTCTGACATTGTTTTTTCCCCTTCATTCATACTCTCGTTAGGTTCCTTATCTATGTGTACCTTTATATGCCTCTTCCATAGCATCTACTATACTAATTTGCAATCAACTGTCTATTCTCTCTAGACCACATATTCCTGAAGGAGAGAGTATCCCATATGACTGATATATGCATCTGCTCAATGTTTCTTGAAAGCATAAATGTATAAGTGAAAGTGAATATGTTAATCTGTCAAAAGTTCAGCCTTGAACCATAAATACTCCCTCAGACATCTCCAAATTTTCTTCGGGCCTGATCTTAAGACTCAAGGCTGGGATTAGTTTACTCCATTGTCTGCCTCATGGCTGCTAAAAGAGTTATATTTGTTAAAGGAGGATGGTACACCTTTTTTTTTTTTTGGCAACACTTGGTTTTTATACAACTTATTTGTAAATTAAGGTTAAACTATAACTTACTTCAGAACTCATAATTTATTTTGGTATAACATAAATAATCCCAAGGTCTTTGGTGACTTTATAAATCTCAACAGGTGTGCAAACATTTCAGCCAGTATCGAAGTGCTTGGAGAAAATTTTTTCCTTTGTTTTCTCATTTCTTCCTAACCATATAACTTCTGTTTCAGAGTAATGTCTGTAAACAGAAATATAAGGGAGAAGCACTATAAATAAAGCAACAGTGGAGACTAGGATCTAGAAACTGTACGATCTTGAATATTACTTTTTCCCATCATAGCATCTCAAGACATGTAAAACTCTACAAATGACTTTTTAAAAAAAGATTTATTTTATTTATTTATTTCTTCCCACCCCCTCATTGTTTGCATTTGCTGTGTCTATTCATCTTCTTTGTTTCTTTAGGAGGCACCGG
>PVKH010044974.1:0-10556 GCA_004027955.1 Chaetophractus vellerosus | reverse complement strand
CCTGCTATATCTCTTAAGGTTGACCAAGGATACCCAAAGTTACAGTCTTTTCCCATACAGGATGGTCATATAATAAATCAGGCTTAGTTTATCACCAGCATTCCACAAACCAGACCTAGGGAGAAAAACTAGGTCTGGGGACACATGCATGGTTTTTAATATAGCAAATGTTTAGCCTACCCTGATTATCACAAAAACAGGACAGTGAGAATAATCGCATTACTGCTTATAATTAGCACTGTTGAAATTCTCATCCCTCACAGTGCTTTGCTATGTTCTATAGCTTTATTCTAGAATAGAGTTAGCCTCTTTGCAGAGCAATATGTATTGAACATAACCTGTATTTCTTAAAAACACATGAATCAGACACTGAGAGTACAAGTAATAGACAGGCATGTTTATCAGATATTGTTTTCACAAATTGCCCACTGATATCGTGACTTTTCTTTACTAGAACAAAGAGTATCATCTTGGGTTATATGGGCTGTTTTATTAAAATATTGATGTTCTTTTAGGCTTCTCTGAAACTCCATGTTATCCAAAGAGAACATTGACCTTTCAGCTTCTTTTTATTTCTGCCTGACTTCATAAATAATTACATTACAACTCTAACAATTATATCAGCTATAATAACTAGTAATATCAGACTATATTCAGACTCTTTTTTCCCTTGCAATATCAGAATTAATACAGATATTGGTGATCTTGGAATACTTTCCATCCTACTTTGATTTCCGATCTATGTCAGCAGGATTGGATCATCTAGCTGCTAAGGTGATTTATTATGTTTATCTATTATCTATATTCTTTCAAATTGGTACTTGAGTCCTTTTATTTTACTTAGTCATATTCATGTCTCTCTGGCTTGGAAGATTGTATTTTCCAAAGAAGACCATCACACTATCTCCCAAAGACATCTTCTTCTGCATTGTGAACTTGTCCGGCACCCATAAAGAGATAGTGTTAACTTCCTCTCCCACTCAATCAGAGGGAAACAAACAAATATGATCAACAAACATACTACATACATAAAGGTGATTAATGCAACAAAGAAAGTGAAAAATACGTCAGAGTATTGTGTTACAAACTCCCAGGTGAAGATCTGTACGCAACATATTCAGAGGTTGTAGGAAAGACTTCACTGAGACAATAACATTTAAATACAAGCTTAAAGGGATTGAGGGAATACCTGGATAGAGGGAGGTTTATGGCAGAGAGCACAGCCAATGCAGAGGCCTTAGAGTGGTGTATATTTGGTATGTTTAGGTAATAGCAAGAGGACAGGTATCACTAGAGCATAATTAGAAGGAATAAGAGTTTTTGGAAATTGAAATTAAAAGGGACCAATGGGGACAATTGTCAACAATTTGCCATTATTGTGGGAGCTATGGAGGATTTTGGAGAAGTGTAGTGACATGATTTAGCCTACTTTTTAATAGAATCTCTCTGAATTTTGTCCTGAGAATACACTGTGTGAGAGGATAAGAGAAGAAGCAAGGAACAGAGTTTGTTGATTATTCCAATAATAAAGGCAAGGGAGGTGGTCATCAAGATCATTTGCAATTGAGTGGTGAGAAATAGTAAGATTCTGAATGTATTTTAAAGGTAGAGGCAAAAGAATTGAATGTTTATGTAGGAAGTGTGAAAGAAAGAAACAAGACAAGGATGACTCCAAGGATTTTTCCTGAAGACCTGGAAGAATAGAGTTTTCATCAAACGAGATGGAGACTTACACAAGAAATAATGCTATATTATATAGCATTTAATAACTAATTTGTTTCTACTCTAGTAATAGGGAGATCTTCACCTTTCTCTGCTAAACACATTTATAAAAGCTAATTAGCTTTGGTATAATAATGAAGAATCAATGCAGAAAACTTAAAAACAATTTGAAAAGCTTAACCTATTTTCCCATATTAATGCTTTCTCCCCTGACTTAAATCTTTAGTTTCTGACAAAGAAGTTTACATAGACTTCTTATCCACACTGTTAAATCAATTAATTAATCTATCCACTCATTCACTAATTTAAGCAATGTTAATGAGTGCCTTCTATCGGTTGGTCTTTTGTGTACTAGTAGTGAATAAATCACACCTAAATTCTAATAAGGATAAGTAAGATGTTAAATATATAATTTTAAATAGATAAACATACAGTGATTTGTTACCCTTAAGTTAATTTTGGAGTACTGCCTTAACTATTTTAAATATCATATGCATGTTGTATTAGTTAGCCAAAGGGGTGCAGATTGCAAAATACCAGAAACTGGTTGATCTTTGTAAAGGGTGTTTATTTGGGGTAGAAGTCCACAGTTACCAGACCACAAAGCCTTAAGTTTCTTCCCTCACCAAACTCCATTGCTACTTGTTGGAGCAAGACAGCTGCCAATGTTTGCCAGAGTTCAGGCTTCTTGGGTTCTTCTCTTCCCCGGAGCTGCGTTTCTCTCCGGGGTTAGCTCCTGGTTCCTCTACAAAGTCAGCTGTAGACTCTCAGGCCAATGGCTCACTTCTCTTCTTCTGGGGCCTTCTCTCCAACATCAAAACTCCAACATCAATACTGCCTCTAAAAACTGCTTCTCATAAACTGCTCCCCAAATCTGCTCCCTCTGTCCTTTGCCTTGCATTTTATATTCGATTCCCCCACCAACCAAGGGGTGGGGCTCAATGCCCTACTGAAGAGGCCCAGTCAATGCCCTAATAATAACTTAATCAGTCCTAATCATAACTTAATCATGCCCAGATTAACAGATCAGTTTACAAGCATGAATCAATATCGATTTTAGAATTCATAATTACATCAAACGGCTACACATGTAAATATGAAATGGAGATATTTGGATGGTTCAGTTTTTTTAGAAATTATTGGATGTTTTGGGTAAAACAATAGAAAGGATAATAACCCTGATGGAATTTGAGCACCTGGAGGAATATCATCTCCAGAAATAGAAGTTATCATGAAAGGCAGAAAGAAGGACTAAAGAGGTATAAACAAAAGATTGAAATGTATAAATTTATGCTTAAAAATACTTCATATGATAGCATGAAAAA
This sequence comes from Chaetophractus vellerosus, assembly GCA_004027955.1. Classification (NCBI taxonomy): domain Eukaryota; kingdom Metazoa; phylum Chordata; class Mammalia; order Cingulata; family Chlamyphoridae; genus Chaetophractus; species Chaetophractus vellerosus. Next base: position 7,509 of record PVKH010044974.1, on the reverse strand, counting down.
TGGAGTGGTAGGATTATATCAAGACATAAAACAGGAGTTCTGCTAAAAAATTGCAATAAATCAGACAATATATTTTGGGGGTGCATAATGACTCTTCGTGATTGTGGTAGTTGTGGAGGAGATAGTATGGAATGGAAGGATATTGTACAGTAATTGAAAGGGTATTTTCTTTAGCAAAATGTGGGGAATGAAGCATTGTGGGGGATTCCTATATTTCTGGCATAAATGGAGCCACCCAGATAAAGAATAAAGACAGAGGAACAGCATTTTGAAAAGGTTGGAGAGCAAAGGAAATGTCATATAATTTTATTTATCCAAACTTCCATCTCTTGGTCCAAGCACTGAAATCCATCTGCTGTATGGGGAATGAAAATTATCTCAAGGTGCTAAAATTAGTCACAATAACAGGCTCTGATACCTGCTTTCTGGGAGGAGAGATCAAATGAGAAAAAGACTTTGAGTTTGAATGCTGACTCCTTCATATGACAAGACTCTGGCTGCCCTCCTTATCAGGTTTCAAGCATGTCTGCACATATAGTAATCTACAGTCTGGGTTCTAATGATGATCCCTCTAGCATATGGATGATGAAGAACTTGTTAATTTTAGAAAACTTGAAAATGGTAGAACCAAATTGTATGTGATGTCAAGCCCATGGTTTGTTGCAGTTACCATTCAGATCATAGCTGTAGTGTTTGCATGAAAGTGAACATGACTTTTAGATTATGGTTACATATGTAGTGCTACATGCATAATGGCTTCAACAAATAATTTTAAAACTCTCCATTTAAAACAATGGAAATTTGATCTTAAAAGATCATGGTTTCATGACAAAGCACTTTAAAAAAGATATCTTTTAGAATGTTATTATAGATTACGTATTCTGTTAAGGCTTTTAAAATCTGGCTGGGAATAACTACAAACACATAAATGAAAAAAATGCAATTAAGTATGGATATATACTGTTGTGTAATTCCTGGTTTTTATCACAAGAATTTAGTTTGTTGATATTTTTTTTGGTAGCATGAAAGTGTTTTGTTTAAGAAGCTTTGTATAATTTGTGTTTTTAATTTTATAAACAGCATCTATGTTGTAATGAGAAGTGGTTAGCAAAGTCATAAAAAGTTGTTTAACTTGCCTTCTCTTTTGAAAATGCTTCAATATTCTCCTCTCTCAGTGTTCTCAGAACTATTGGCAAGCTGCAAGCATTCTGTTGGAATTCTTGAAAACTTATCCTGTATAACTAAAGGATACTAATTAAGCATTCATTAGCTCAACTGTTATTACTGATTTAGTTTTAGAGGTGAGAATTACCTTAGAATAATTACTTTTACTAGAGTAAAGGTAATTGCAATTGATAAAAATTCTCACAAGTCAATGGAAAATCTCAGTTGGGATAAGTGCCCTGAAATATAAGGCACTTATATTTAAGGCATTTATATGACCTAAGGAATTCCTTACAGGAATCTCTAAGGAAATAGAAATTGATATGGGAAAAAGATGATGAGTAAAGAAGTGAGAGAAATGAACTCCAGAGGATGCTGGATTTGCAAAGCCCAATGGAAGGAAGGAGCATAGACCAGAGCTGAAAGGCAGTCAGTATGCCATTTTTGATGGTCATGATTATTTTTTTAATCACACAAATAATAGCTATGATAAACAAAAAGTTAAAAATTCCTAGGAAAAGATAAGTTTTGCCCTATTACTACAAGAAAAAATATAATATGGGCATTTTACAAGTTTTGATGTATTTTTAAGTAAAAATCGGTTTTAAAATGCTCCTCTCTCATCAGGTTCAGACATTACAAAATTCTAGCAGTTTTCTAAGTAATTTTATCACTTTGAGTATCATAAGGATAGATTAAAATAATCAAATAATTATTTTAATGATAGCAGTTTTGTGTAGAAATAAAAGAAACCAGAGGTAATTAACGCTTCTAGTTCAGGAATTTAGTGAATATCTAATATTATAGACATCACTTGATACAAAGTCAGAGATTTGTTTTAAGATAATAGAGATTGACTTTGAGTGGTTGAAATACCTAGATGCTCACCATAAATAATAGTATGATATTGAAATGAATAGATGTCCAATGAATAAACTATTTTGCATTAAACTGGAGGGACGGGACAGGATGAAGAAAGATGTGATTCCCACAGTGATGTGCCAGTCTTAGCCATGGCTGAATGGCAATGTGAGGTTGTATCCTTTTGATTACAGATTATACATAGTCAGGATGGTATCACTTTCCCGAAAGAGTGACAATTCTTTCTGGACCTGAGAAAAAGAAACCGTATGAAAAACTTACAGCTGGTCTTTGCATAAGGTAAAATTATCTGACTGGCCAAAAAAAGAGAAAGTGCTCTTGTAGCAGAGAGGTAATATTTCTGATGGAAGAAAAGCAGCAATATCACTAACAGTTACCTATTAAAATTTACAGATCATATGCTCATGTTTTAGTTGACCCTCAAAACAAACATATGAATACATGGCTTTTGTGGTCTCTGTCTTATTAACTTATTGTCCATTATGTGCTTTTGTAATATGCATTCTGATAATAGATGTATTTCCCTGGAAAATAGCTCCTTAAAATGAATGCTATACCATATAAGAATAAATCACCAAAGAAAAATATTGGACTGCTCTTTCGGGGAGAAAAATGAATTCCCTCTGGATAAGTTGTCAAACATAAAATTCTGCTTGATGCCTGGAAATCCATGTCTTATTAAACATAAAGCTAGTTTACAAAACCTTCTGTAATTACATGCTCTCAATTTCAAAACTTTATTCAAATAGCTCTCCACTAGGAAACATTTAATAAATCTATTGTATGAATAATTAATTAATTAAGGTCAATAAAATGCAACTCATTTACAAATTCTTGAGGTAATGAAATTTCCAGATTCATCCTTGGTGATTTTCACCTGCAACCAGAATGCTTTCTTTTCTCAATACTATTTATTACCTCTGTGATTTACCATCAATCATCTCTACTCCCTATTTCAAGGTCAATGTTTACCTTTCCTTGAATACTTCTTCTTATCAGATAAGCAAAGTCAAAATTAAACTATGACAAACATTTTCCCCATCTCACCTAGTGATTACATGATTTAAAACCCTTTAAAACCCTTTCCAAACTATGTTTCTTCTACCTTCTCTTATGTGTGTTGCATCTCTGCAACATTGCCCAAGACTGGCTAGTCTATAGAAGCATCCTGAGCTCTTACTCTTTCCCTCTAATTGTATTGTCCGTTCTGTGGGGCATATTATCCTTTCCCCCCTCCTCCCCATATTGGTCCATTAAAAATTCATTTATCAATTATATGCCTCTTCAAATAAAAATTATCAATTAATGATCACCAGATATTCTCAGCAAGTATCAGTATCTGGCCCTCTCTAAATTCATCACATTTTGTTTCTTTGCCATGAAGCATGATTCTGACATTCTTTTTAGGGTTGCAGTCATTTGGGATTCATATATCACAGGGGCAGATATTTTGCCTTGATGATCTTTATGTGAGCCTCATTGCCAAGTCAGAATCTTGCCCTTAATTGCTGCTGAACAAGAACTTGTAATTGTATCAGTCTCATACCAGTTATGAGAGAACATTCAAGGATGATTCTTTATGTGTCTTTGTATTCAGTAGCCAACTGTTCTTGGATCTGGTCGTGAGCCAAATGTACTTCAATTCTGATATTTAAAGGATATATACAGTAATGTTTTTAATCTTGAACCAAGAAATGTGACTTTCCCATGTTAAATGCTTTGCTAGGTAATTTACCTTACAATATGCACCTGGTATTTTATTAAACACAGTTCAAAAATACTAATGATTTTCTATCTAGAGAGTGATTGCTACATTGACCTTGTTCTGAAATGAATATACCATGTTTGCGATGCTTCAATGTATTTTTTCCTACTTGTGCTTCCAATGCTTCATTTACTTCTTTTATAATATCTTTAATCATTAATGTGGGATATATAAAAGGAAATTTTATATGGATTGCTGTGTAAATATCTAGGTAACCTGTATAAAAATGTTCAGGAGGTGTGTTCCTGGACTAAAATTACTTGTGGATCAGCCTTACTTTTCAAACACATTTCAAATTTCTGCTTGTTCATACAGTTTAAGGATTTCTCATGTTTTTTCTTCTCTATATCCTTTAATTGCTTTTGCATATTTGGTTTATGTGGTTTTAAAAGAATTTATTTTGAATTTTAATTCTTATTCTAATCCTGATTTATAAGAACATATGACCTCATATTATAAATTCAAGCAAACACCATGTGTCAAAAATATTGTAATTTGAACATAACTACTGTTTTTGATTGTAAAATTTGTTTTTCTTAAGTAACAGATAGAGAAAACTTGATATGGCAGATGGTGGGTGGGTGGGCACCTTTTAGGCATAAACGATTGTGGAAAGCTAGAAGTCATGGAGAGTGATTCTGAATAAACTGGCAAGGATTTGTACAATCTGTACACAGAGTCTAGTATGGAATCAAGTGTTTGAGTTCAATATTGATGAAAATAATATACCATTTCTTAACACTGGTAACATTTGTGGGGCATTCCTTTTTGAATGATGCTCATTCCCTTTATGTTTACAATATCACCTTTCCTGTAGATTTGCATATATGTGGCTGTGGCAGTTTGAGATTACTTATGAATTCCAAAAAGAGAGATTATGTTTGTAAACAGGTCTGTTCCTCAGGGCATGATACCCTTTGATTGTATTAGACATCAGCTGAGATGTCTTTGATTAAATTATGTTGAGATTAGGGCTTTGATTGACCATGTCAGTAGGGAGTAACTCAGTGTGAGTCCTCAGCCCCTTTGTGGGCTATAGAAACAGACACTCACTCAAGAAGACACACAGAAAAAGATACATGGAAGAAGAGAGAGAACTTTGTCAGTTTTGATACTGGGGTCCCAGAGACAGATGAGCCATTTGCCTGATAGTTTACAGCTAACCTTGTAAAGAGACTAGAACAGCTAAGAAGCCCTGAGAAATGAGACTTCCAGCCTACAGCTGAGATAGGAAGAAGCTGGGCCCATGAATCATAAGAGGAAGAGGAAGGCTGAACCCTCACAGATATTGGCAGCCATCTTGTTTCAACATGTGGCAACAGACTTGGGTGAAAAAGTACCTTTTCTGGTACCTTGAGTTGGGCTCTTTAGGGCCTTGTAACTGTAAGCTTTTGCCCCAAATAAATACCCTTTATAAAAGCCAACAGATTTCTGGTACTTTGCATCAGCACCCCTTTGGCTGACTAAAAAAGTGGCCAGGTGAACATCATGTTTCTTAAAAGAAGCAACATATAGTGGGTTCCTCTCCTCTTTTCCTTTGTGTTTGTCATTTTGGTGAATTACTGCAGTGTGCCCTGTGTCCACCTCGGGAGCTTGCAAGGAAGGTAGGTGGAAAAAGACTTTAGATGGAGAGGGAAGTTTGCTCATACTGGCCCAGCCACCACCCTTCCAGATGTGCAGGTATGTCCATCCTTTATTTGCAGGGCTGCTTATACACTACTGTTAGCGCTCAAATATTACACAGAAGGAACACGAAATGCAACTTCCCGGAATTATTTCTGCTGTGCCCAGAAACCATGTGTGTTGGGCCAAGGACTTTATGAGCTAATAGCTGATTTAGTAGTTGGGCCACTGCCTGAAATTTAGCCTTCACACACGCAGGTTGGTATTTCTGGCAGAAGAGAAGGTTTTTGACAAATTATGTAACCTTTATGGGTTGGTCTCATATTCCTTATCTATATAATGACAATGGTATCACTATATACTTCATAAATTGTAAATATGTGTAAAACATGCCTGACAAAGAGTAATCATACAATATGTTAGCTATCATTTATTAGTGTTATATTTTTAAATCTTTTTGAACAATAAATATAATTGTTAAATGTATAAATAAGTAAAAAGGCATTTGATGAACTGACAAAATAATATTTTTAAAGTGACAAACAGTAATATTTGGGTGAGCATATCTAAACAGGTAAATCACTTTCTATTTTTTCCATATCACACTCAACATATAAGAAATTCTAAAAGATTATTAAACATTTGGAGGGCATGTTACAAACAGATACATTGTAAAATTGTTGACATGGCACTTAGAATACATTCCCTAGCAGGCATTTTTTTCCCTAACTTGTCTTTATTACAGCATGTCCTGCACATTATACAGAGATTTTAAATACTCATTACAACTCCAGAGTAATAAGAATAGTTAATACAATGTTTGTGTCAACTTCATGCATCAACTTAATGAGAGTAATTGAAACCAAACAAAAAGTGAAAACTGAAATTCAAGAGAAAAACTTCTATGAGATGTTTGAGTAGAGGGATTCCATAGTTAATACATCACTTTGGAGAAAGGAAAAAACAAATGCCACAATTTTAAAAATGATATCTAAAGTAAATGTCATAAAGTCTAACGCATTGAGATTAATCTACTTATTTCTACTATGGGCAATACAAAAGACCATGTTTCTTTCGTGATGGGATCGCTTCAGGGCTTTTGATTGAACTGCGTCAGTAAGATGTAACTCAGGTTGGGTTTCCGCCCCCTTGCTGGGTCTGAAATAATGGAGATACACAGAAAGACAGACTGAGACAGACTCAGGAAGAGAGAGCTCTGTCATTTTTAATCCTGCCATGTGACATAAAGGAGAAGGTTCAAACAGCTGAGGGCCAGCTGAGAGATGAGCCATCTTGCCTGATAGTTTACAGCTAAAATTGGGAAGAGAGCAGAACAGCCCAGACTGATGTAGAAGGCTGTTTTGGTCAGCCACAGGTGTGCCTTTTGAATTATACCAAAGACTGGTCGTTCTTTATAAAGGGTATTTATTTGGGGTAGAAGCTCACAGTTACCAGGCCACAAAGCATAAAGTTCTTCCCTCACCAAAGTCCACGTGTTGGAGCAAGACGGCTGCCGACGTCTGCAAGGGCTCAGGGCTTTGGGTTCCTCTGTTCCCGGGCTGCGTTTCTCTCCGGGCTTAGCTTCTGCTTCCACCACAAGTTCAGCTGTAGACCATGAGACTCTCTGCCTTGCGTCTCTCCACAAGGCCAGCTGTAGACTATCCGGCGATCGGCTCACTCCAACATCAGAACTGCTTCTCAGATCTGCTTCTCTAAATCTCTTCTCTCAATCTGCTTCTCTCAATCTGCTTGCTCTGCTGCCTCTTGTCGAGCCTTTTATACTTGAGACCACGCCCACTGAGGGGTGGGGCTCAACGTCTCACTGATGTGGCAGTTAATGCCCTACTCATAACTTAATCATGCCCAGATGAACAGATTAGTTTACAAGAATAATCCAATCTGTATTTTTGGAACTCATGATTAAATAAAACTCTTAAACCATTACAAAGGCCTTTCCAGGAGACAGGACCAGAGGATCACCCAAGCATGAAGCCTCAAGAGGCTGGGTCCATGGAGCTCAAGAGGAAGAGGAAGCCTGGAGGGGAAGGAGAGGCAGTACTGTGAACCAATTTTCC
>PVKH010044973.1:0-10548 GCA_004027955.1 Chaetophractus vellerosus | reverse complement strand
GGGACCTCTCCTAGCAGGCAGACCGCCTTGAGAATGGCAAGCCACCATGGGTGGGCCAGAGCTCCCGTGGGCAGGGCAAAAAGCTGCCATGGACAGGGCAAAAGCCGTCACGGGCAGGGCAGGTCGCCCACGAATGGAGTGCAGCCAGCCACCCGCAAACTGAAAGCCGGCCGTGATGGAAGCAGAAGCCGCCCACAAGCGGGGAAAGCCGCGCCTGCACAGTGACCAGTCTCGGCGTGTCGCTGCAGTGGGGGGGGAGGGGAGATATGTAATAAAATAAATAAATCTTAAAAAAAATAAATAAATAAATAATGATTTCATAGTTCCATGTGACCTCTGTGTTTTAACATTGATTGTTAGTCAATATAAGTACATAATACTGAAAAAAGCATGTATTTTACATAGTTTTCTAAAGTAATCTACATACTCTTTTCACTGTTCACTAAGTGAGCTCTGTGTTTCAACATTGTAAATCAATAAAAGTACATAGCAATGAAAAAATCATGTATTTTACATAGTTTTCAAAACTAATCAAAACAGTGTTTTCACAGTACACTAGGTGAGGTATGTGTTTTAACATTGCTTGTATGTCAATATCAGTACATAGCACTGAAAAATCATGTAGTTTACAGGTTTTTAAACTAATGAACATAGTGTTTTTACAGTTCATGAAGTGAGTTCTGTGTGCTAACTTTGATGTAAGTCAATATAAGTACTTAGCAGTGAATAAAGCATGCATTTAACATTGATTTCAAAACTAATCAACATCATGTTCTCACAGTTCACTCAGTGAGTTCTGTGTTTTCATGTTGATTGTACATCAATATAAGTACTTTGAATTGAATAAAGCATGTATTTTAGAGTTTTCAAAACTAAACAATATAGTATTTTCACAGTTCCCTAAGTGAGTTTTGTTTTAACATGTATTTTAAGTCAATATAAGTACATAGCACAGAATAAAGGATGTAATTTACATAGTTTTACAAATTATTCAGCATAATGTTTTCACAGCTCATTAAGTTCTGGGTTTAAACACTGATTGTAAGTCAGTATAAGAACATTGCAGGTATTTAATGTATTTTTCAAAAGTTATTGTTTTCACTTTATACTACACAATTTCTGTGTTTTAACAATGATTGTAAGTCAAAATATATACATATCCATGAATAAAGCATGCATTTAACAAAGTTTTTAAAACTAATCAACATAGTGTTTTCACATTTACTGAGTTTTTTAACATTGATTTTAATTCAATATAAGTACATAGTGGTGAATAAAGCATGTATTTTACAGTTATCAAAACTAATCCATATAGTGTTTTCATAGTTCATTAAGTGTGTTCTGTTTTTCAATACTGAATGTAATTCTATATGATTATATAGCACTGAATAAAGCATGCATTTTCCATGGTTTTCAAGACTAATCAATATAGTCTTTTTACAGTTCACTGAGATCTGTGTTTTAACTCTGATTTTAAGTCAATATAAGTACCTAGTAGTGAACAAAGCATGTATTATTACATAGTTTTAAAACTGTTCAACATAGTGTTTTCCCAAGTCAAGCGAGTTCTGTGTTTCAACATTGTAAGCCAATATAAGTACTTACCAGTGAATAAAGCATGTATTTTACATTGTTTTCAAAACTAATCAACACACTTTTTCACAATTCACTACTGAGCTCTTTGAATTAACATTGATTTCAAGTCAATATAAGTATACAGCAGTTGTACTGTTCAGCCAAAGGGGTGCTGATGCAAAGTACCAGAATTCTGTTGGCTTTTCTAGAGGATATTTATTTGAGGTAAGAACTTATAATTACCAGGACATAATACATAAGTTGCTATGCCAAGGTGTGTTGCTATGTATTGAAGAAAGATGGCCTCTGATGTGTGTAAGGGTTCAGGCTTCCTGGGTTCCTCTCTTCCTGGGGTCATTTCTCTTCAGGTTCAAATGCTCTGCTTTCTCCACCAGGCCATCTTAGACTATCAGGCAAATGGTTCATATCTCTTCCCAAGGCCTTTGCCTGTGTTTAATGGAGACTTCTCTCCTTCCTCACATATCTGCTTCTCTTTGTGTTTACTCACCAAACTCCAGGATCAAAACTCCAACTACCTCATCTAACTTGTCCTTTTCTCTGTGAGTCCCCACCCATCAAAGTGGTGGGAACTCAACTTCCTACTGATGTCCAATCAAGGCCTTAATCATAATTTAATCAAGTAAGAACAAAACCTCTGAATCCAACACAATCTAATGTACCCAGAGGAAAAGTTCAATTTACAAACAGAATCTAATATCTATTTTTGGAATTCATAAACAATATCAAACTGCTACACTCCACCCTCTGAATTCCAAAAAGACACTACAATATTTTAAAAAGCCATTAAATCAGTGCAATGCTAAATATAGACTCATATTACAATCAGGTAAAGAAATACAGTTTATCTTGATGCAAAGTCCCATCTGGTGTAGATCTCTGAAACTACAAAGCAATTTATCTGCTTCCAATACACAAATGGACAGACAACAGGAAAACATTTTCACTACAATAAGAAGTTGGGAGGGAAACATGAGTCATGGGTCCTCTACAGTTCAGTAAACCTGTAGGACACAGTTCATTAGATGTCAAAGTCTAAAAGTCATTCTTAAGATGCTGGTTTCCTCTCCCTGGAGCCTCATGAGGTGCCACCCTTTTCACAGGCTTGCCCAACAGCCATTTTTTGAGCAATGAATTGACCATCTGGCCTTCCCTAACCTTTGGCATAATGGCTCAACCCTCTCAGACCTATGGGATGCTGGCCTTAACTGCCCTAGTCCTTGGGGAATGTGCTCCAGCCTCTCTGCACCCTGGGGTGGCAAAACTGTCCCAGAACATTGGGTGGGAACATCCACCCTCTTCAACTACTGGGACAAACTCATTCTCTCTGTACAGTTTCATCATTTACTTCTAAGGCATCATAAAAATTCTCTTTAGCATCTATATTGCTATCAACAGTCTGTTCAATGTGATCTAGGCCTTTTCCATCAAGCATTTCACAATTCCTCAAAAAAATACCCCTTACCCACTTAAAAAACCATTCCAACATTTTGGTAATTGCAAAAGCACTACCCCACTCCTGGTACCAAATTCTGTATTAGTCAGCCAAAGGGGTGCTGATGCAAAAATACCAGAAATCTGTTGATCTTTATAAAGGGTATATTTTTGGGGTAGAGGCTTACAGTTACCAGGCCATAAAGCATAAGTTACTTCCCTCAACAATGTTGCCACATGTTGGAGCAAGATGGTTGCTGATATGTGCAAGGGTTCAGGCTTCCTGGGTTCCTCTCTTCCTGGGAATTGTTTCTCTTTGGACTCAGCTGCTCTGCTTTCTCCACAAGGCCAGCTGTAGACTTTCAGATGAACAGCTCATTTCTCTCCCTGAGGCACCTTCCTGTGTTTAATGGAGACTTCTCTCCTTCCTCACACATCTACTTATCTGTGTGTTTACATCCTGGGCTCCAGGATCACAACTTCAACTAACTCATCTGCCTTGTCAATTTTTCTGTGAGACACCACCCACCAAAGGGGTGGGGGCTCAACTTCCTAATGACATGGCCAAGTAAAGCCTTAATCATAATTTAATCAAGTAAGTGTGAAACATCTGAATCCAATATAATCTACTGTACCCAATGGAAAAGACCACTTTACAAACACAATCTATATCTATTTTAGGAACTCTTTAAAAATACCAATCTGTTACAACAGTGAAAAAGCATGCATTTTACAAAGTTTTCAAAACTAAAGAACACAGTGTTTTCACAGTTCACTAAAGAAGTTCTGTGTTTTAACATTGATGGTAAATCAATACAAGTACATAGCAGTGAATAAAGCATGTATATAACATATAGTTCAAAATTAATCAACATAATATTTTCACAGTGCACTAAGTGAGCTCTGTGTTTTAACATTGATTTTAGTCAATATAGAAAGAAAGCAATGAATAAAGCATGTATTTTACATAGTTTCCGAAACTAATCAAAATTGTGTTTTCATAGTTCATTAAGTGAGTTCTGTGTTTTTAAATTGTTTGTAAGTCAATATAAGTATATATCCATGAATAAAGCATATATTTAACATAGTTATAAATATGAATTGGTATAGTGTTTTCACAATTAAGTTGATTTTGTGTTTTAATATTGATTGTACATCAAAAAATATATATGTAGCCATTAATAAAGCATGCATTTCACATGGTTCTCAAAACTAATGTACACAGTGTATTCACAACTCACTAAGAGAGTTATGTGTTTTAACATTGATTGTAAGGCAATATAAGTATTTAGAGGTAAAAGAAGCATGTATACTACATACTTTTCAAAACTATTATTACATAGTGTTTTCACAGTTCACTAAGAGAGTTCTATTTTAACACTGTAATTCAATATAAGTACATAGCAGTGAATAAAGCATGTATTTTACATAATTTTCAAAACTAATCAAGATAGTGTTTTCACAATTTGCTAAATGTGTTCTGTGTTTTAACACTGACTGTAAGTCCAAATTGGTACATAGCACTGAATAAAACATGTATTTTACATACTTTTAAAACTAATCTACATAGTCTTTTACAGTCAACTAAGTGAGTTCTGTGTTTTCAATATAAATAGAGGTGAATAGGGCCCGGCTAGATAGCTCAGTGGATAAAGAGCTCGCTGGGAAACCACATGGGAGGCCCTGGGTTCGGTTCCCAGGGACCTCTCCTAGCAGGCAGACCGCCTTGAGAATGGAAGCCGCCATGGGCGGGCCGGAGCCGCCGTGGGCAGGGCAAAAAGCTGCCACGGACAGGCAAAAGCCGCCAAGGGCAGGGCAGGTCGCCTGCAAATCGAGCACAGCCAGCCACCCGCGAACTGGAGCCGGCCGTGATGGAAGCAGAAGCCGCCCACAAGCGGGGAAAGCCGCACCTGCGCAGTGACCAAGTCTCGGCGCGTCGCCGCAACGGGGGGGAAGGGGAGATATGTAATAAAATAAATAAATCTTTAAAAAAAAAAATAGAGGTGAATAAAGCATGTATTTTACATAGTTTTCAAGAGTATGTACTATACCGTTTTCACAGTTCATTAAGTAGGTTCTGTGTTGTAACATTGGTGGTAAGTAAATATAAGTGCATAGTGGTAAATAAATCATGTATTTTACATAGTTTTAAAAATTAATCAACATAATATTTTCACAATTCACTAAGCGCATTCTATGTTTTAACATTGATTTTAAGTCAATATAAGTACAAAGCACTGAATAAAAGGTGTATTTTACATAGTTTTCAAAACTATTCAAAATGCTGTTTTCACAGTTCATTAAGTGGGTTTTGTGTTTTAACATAGATTGCAAGTCAATATAAGTATTTAGCAGTGAGTGAAGCACATATTTTATACATTTTTCAAAACATACTGCTTTCACAGTACACTAATTGAGATCTGTGAATTAACACTAACTCTAAGTCAATAAATGTATATAAGCAGTGAAAAAAAAGTATTTTACAGAATTCTAAAACTAATCAAGATAGTATTTCCACAGTTCACCAAGTGTGTTCTGCACTGATTTGAAGTCTATATGAATATATAGCACTGAAGAAAGCATATATTTTATATAGTATTCAAAACTAATAAAGTCTTTTAAGTTCACTGGATTAAGTGTTTTAACATTGATTTTAAGTCAATATTAGTACATAGCAGTGAATAAACCACATATTTTACATTTTCAAAACTAGTAAAATCAGTGTTTTCACAGTTCACTTAGTGAGTTCTGTGTTTAACATTGATTGTAAGTCAATATAAGTACATAACACTGAGTAAAGCATGTATTTTATATCATTCTCAAAACTACTCAACATAGTGTTTCCTCTCTTCACTAAGTGAGTTCTGTGTTATACCATTTGTTTTAAGTCAATATAAGTACATAGCCATTAATAAAGCAAGGATTTTACATAGTTTGCAAAACTAATCAATGCAGTGTTTTCACAGTTCTCTGAATCCTGTGTTTAACATTGATTGTAAGACCACATAAGCAGATAGCACTGAATGAAGCATGTGTCTGACTTAGTTTTCAAAACTAATCAACATACTCTTTTCACAGTTCATTAAGTCAGTTCCATGTTTTAACATTGATTGTAAGTCAATACATACCCATGAATAAAGAATGTAATTACAAAATTTTCAAAACTAATCAAGATAGTGTTTTCACATTTCACTAAGTATGTTCTGTTTTAACATTGACTGTAAGTCTATATGAGTATATAGCACTGAATAAAGCATGTATTTTACATAAATTTCAAACCTAATCAAGATGGTCTTATAAAGGCCACTAAGTGACTTCTGTGTTTTAACATTGATGGTAAGTAAATATAAGTACAGAGCACAGAATAAAACATATTTTAAATAGCTTTCAAAATTAATCAAAATAATGCTCTCATAGTTCATTAAGTGAATTCTTTGTTTTGGGATTGATTTTAAATCAATATAAATACACAGTTGTGAATAAAGCATGTATATTACATAGTTTCCAAAATTAATTAAAACAGTATTTTCACAGTCCACAAAGTAACTTCTGTATTTTGTTATTGATTGTAAATCAATATATGTAAATAGTGGTGAATAAAGCATATATTTTACATAGTTTTCAAAATTAATCAACATACTCTTCACAGTTCACAAGTGAGATCTGTGTTATAGCATTGATTTTAAGGCTATGTAACGATCGAGAGGTGAGTAAAGCATGTATTTTACAAAGTTTTCTATACAAATCAACATACTGATTTCACAGTTCTCTAAATGAGTTCTGTATTTTAACATTGATTGTAAGTCATTATAAGTATACAGCACTGAATCAGCATGTATTTTACATAGGTTTCAATACATATCAACATAGTGTTTTCACAGTTCACTTAGTGAATTCTGTGTACTAATATGAAATGTAATTCATCATATATACATAACACTGTATAGACCTTGTATTTTAGTTTTCAAAAAAATCATGACAGTGATATCAAATTTCACTATGTGATTCTCTGAAAATTGATTGTAAGTCTAAATAAGTAGATAGCATTGAAAAACCATGTGTTTTATATAGTTTTCAAAAGTAATCAGGAGTGTTTTCACAGTTCACTTAGTGAGTTCTGTGTTTTAAGATTGATTTTAAGTCAATATAAATTCACTTTGAATATTTTGAATAAAGCATGTATAGTACATAGATTTCAAAACTAATCATAAGTGTTTTCACAGTACACTGAGTTTTGTATTTAATATTAATTGTAAGTCAATATATATAATTAGTGGTGAATAAAGCATATATTTTACATAGTTTTCAAAAGTAATTAACAAACTTTTCACAGTTCACAAGAGAGATTTGTGTTATAACATTGATTGTAAGGAATATAATATAGAGTGGTGAATTAAGCATGAATTTTACAAAGTTTCTATACTAATCAACCTAGTGTTTTCACAGTTTACTAAGTGACTTCTGTGCTTTAATATTGATTGAAAGTCAATATAAGTACATTGTACTGAATAAAGCATGTATTTTACAAAGTTTTCAATACAAACAACATACTGATTTCACAGTTAACTAAGTGAATTCTGTATTTTAACATTGTAAGTCATTATAAGTATACAGCACTGAATCAGTATGTATTTTACATAGGTTCAATACATATTGACATAATGTTTTCACAGTTCATTTAGTGAGTTCTTTGTTTTAACACTGAATATAAGTCACTATACATACATAGCACTGAATATGTTTTAGTTTTCAAAATAAATCAAGATAGTGATATCAAACTTCACTCTGTGATGCTTCTGTTTGAGCATTGATTGTAAGTCTATATAAGTACATAGCATTGAAAAATCATGTATTTTGCATAGTTTTCAAAACTAATCAACATAGTCTTTTTACAGTTCACTGTGTTTTGTGTTTTAGCATTTATTGTAATTTGGCATAATTACATAGTGGTGAATAAAGCATGTAGTTCACATAGCTTTCAAAACTAATCAACATAGTGTTTTCAGAGTTCACTAAGTGAGATTTGTATTTTAACATTGCAAGTCAATATGAGTACATAGCACTGAAAAAATCATGTATTCTACAATGTTTTCATATCACATCAACATAGCTTTTTCACTGTTCACCAAGTTCTGGGTTTTTAACATCTAGTGTAAGTCAATATAAATACATAGTGGTGAATGAAGCTTGTATTTTACATAGTTTTCAAAGCCAATTAACATCATGTTTCATATCTCACTAAGTGGGTTCTGTGTTTTAATATTGATTGTAACTCAATATATGTTTATAACAATAAATAAGAATGTTTTTACATTGATTTCAATTCTAATCAACATATAATTTTCAAAGTTCACTGAGTTCTGTGTTTTAGCATTTATTGGAAGTCAATAAAAGTACATAGCAATGCATAAAGCATGTATTTTGCTTACATTTCAAAACCAGTCAACATTATGTTTTTACAAAAGATAAGTGTTTTGTGTTATAACTTTGATTGTACATAGCACTGAATAATGCATGTATTTTACATAGTTTTCAAAACTAATCAAAACAGTGTTTTTAAAGTTCACTATATGAATTCTGTATTTCAATGACTTAGTCAATATAAGCACACAGCACTGAATAAAGCATGTATATTATATAGTTTTTCAAACTAATCAACATAGTGTTTTCACACTTCACTAAGTGAATTCTGTTTTTTAACACTGATGGTACATCAATATAGCTATTTTGGAGTGAAAAAGCATGATTTTACATAATTTTCAAAGCTTATATAGTTTTTTCACAGTTCATTAAGAGAGTTCCATGAGCTACCAATGATTGTAAGTATATATAAGTACTTGGAATTGAATAAAGCATCTATTTTACAACATTTTCAAAACAAATCAACATAGTGTTCTAACAATTCACTAAGGGAGTTATGTGTTTTAACATTGATTGTAAGTTAATATAAGTACATAACAGAATAAATCATGTATAGTACATAGTTTTCAAATCAATCAACATAGGGCTTACACAGTTTACTAAGTGAATTCTTTGTTTTAACATATATTTTAAGTCAATATAAAGACATAATTGTGAATAATCCATGTATATTATATAGTTTTCAAAACTAATCAACATAGTATTTTTATACTTCACTAATTGTATTCTCTTCTTGACCATTGATTTAAAGTCAATATAAGTACAAACACTGAGAAAATCATGTATTTTACAGTTGTCCATACTCATTAACATAGTGTTTTACATTTTGCTATGTGAGTTCTGTGTATTAACATTTATTTTAAGTTAATGTAAGTCCAAAGTGGTGAATAAATTCTGTATTTTACAGCACTTTCAAAACTAATTAACATAATGTTTTCACAATTCACTGAGTTCTGTGTTTTAACATTGATTGTAAGTCAATATAAGTACCTAACACTCAATAAAGCATATATTAAGTTTCAAAACTAATCAACATAATGTTTTCACATTTCACTCAGGGAGTTCTGTGTTTTAACATTGATTGTAAGTCAATATAAGTACATAGCACTGAATAATGCATGTATTTTACATAGTTTTCAAAACGAATCAACAGTGTTTTCACACTTCGCTAAGAGACTTAAGTGTTTTAACATTGATTGTAAGACAATATAAGTAAATAACAGTGGATAAGGCATGTATTTTACATAGTTTTCAAAATTAATCAACATAGTATTTTCAAAGTTCACTAAGGGACTTCAGTGTTTTAACACTGATTGCAAGTTGATATAAGTACCTATCACTGAGAAAATCATGTATTATATATTATTTTCATAACTAATCTACATAGTGTTTTCACAATTCACTGATTTCTGTGTTTTCACAATTCACTGATTTCTGTGTTTTAACATTGATTATAAGTCAATATAATTACATAGCTGTGAAAAAACATGTGTTTTTCATAGTTGTGGAACTAATTAACAGTGTTTTCACAGTTCACTCAGTTAAATGTTTTAGCATTCATTTTAAGTCAATATAAGTATATAGCACTGAATAAAGCATGCATTATTTATTTAAAGTTTTTATATTTTTAAAAAGATATTTTGATTACATTTATGTTACATAAAAAAATTTAGGAGTTTCCCATATTCCCTACTCCCAACACCACCAACATTTTCCCACATTAACAACATCCCTCATTAGTGTTAGTGATCACTACAATTGATTAACACATTTGGAGCATTGTGACCAAGCATGGATTATATTTTACACTGTACTCTGCATTCTCTCCCACACAATTCTGTAGATAATGGCAAGATATAAAATGGCTTGTATCTGTCATTGTAATGTCATTCAGAATAATCCCCGGGCCCGGCTAGATAGCTCAGTGGATAAAGAGCTCGCCGGTGTACCACATGGGAGGCCCCGGGCCCGGGTTCGGTTCCCGGGGACCTCTCCGAGCGGGCAGACGGCCTTGAGAAAGGCAAGCCGCCGTGGGTGGGCCGGAGCCGCCGTGGGCAAGGCAAAAAGCCACCACGGGCAGGGCTGAGCCCCCACGGGCAT
>PVKH010044972.1:0-10549 GCA_004027955.1 Chaetophractus vellerosus | reverse complement strand
ATACTTGACTAGAACAAGCTTTAGCAGAAGCACCAGGAGGAATAGTGGACAATAGATTATAGGGCAATGTTAGAGGACTTGAAAGCTACATGTTTGTCTCAAATATTAACTTTAAAACTATAATTAGAATCCACATTTTAATTTATGACTCATCACATTTTTCAAATGTCAATTTTTCCTTTCAAAAGATGGCAATTGTGATAAAAAGTCAAGGAAGGATAGAGTGAAGAGCAGAGAAAATAACTGAATTTAGGTAACTAAATAAAGACCAGTCAGGATCCACCTAAAAATTCCAAGAGTAGCCATTTGTGATATTGACATTTATGAAATCTCAGACTGAAGTTCTGGTATTTATGAGTTAATCTTTCTCACAATGAAAACTCACGAAGATATCTTATCCAAAGTACTATTTTTTTTTCCACTAAACGTACACCATTTATTTAAAAGTTAATGAGTATTAAACATTCTGTGAGAGGATTATTATATTCTGGGTTTTTGGAATGTAAAAAATAATAAAGTTGAAAGGATTTCTTCTTGATTTCTCTTTTTGCAAATATCTATACTCAGAATTATATCTAAATTAACTGACCAAGTTCAAGATACATGTTTGGCAGAGGAAGTACTAGAATCCAAATCTTTGGGTTCCCTAACTTGATATTGTCGAATGGAGATTTAAAAAATGTTTTCATTCTTTCTTAAGAAAGGAAACACCAAATCTGAAGACACTGATGAGTCATACTCGGAATGACCACAGTGTTAGTCTTTATTTTGGTGAAGTCACAATGAATTCACTGAGTTTCTAAGGGCAGGGAACAGAAAACCAGATGTCTGCAATGGGGCTCTGATATCTTGAAGGAAGTAGTCACATCATTACAGTTAATCTCAAAGTCTTTTGGATAATATCCCTTAAAAATAATGCTGACAAAACACTGTTGAATAGATCTGAATGTGTTTTATTCTTAAGTATTAGGTACTGGAAAAATCTTAAGAGAAGTTGCTCTCATTTTTCTATGCCTCCAATTTTTCTATTTTGCCAATAGAAGAATTTTGAAATTTCATAACCTGTATTATGGCCTTTAACCATGAAGGCAACTTACTTTCCTAAGCTTTTCAACAATGACTTTTTAGACTGGGTAAACTAGATGTTTCATATTGATCTATTTGCTTGATGTGGCCAAATATTTCCACTAAACCTTTCACTTCATTTTTCTTATCCAAATGCCCTCATTTTCCTGCTTTTCAAATCTCTGGATCAATCCCAAACTATTCATTACCAAGGATCTATTTAATTCCTGTCACATGACCCTTGTTTTGTTTTGTTGTCATTCTTCACATTTTATTAATTTGTCTCTTTTTAATTTTTTTAAAGATGTTTAAAAATGTGAATCCTAGCCTTGTTCACCATGGGAAAACCAGTATCACCCACAGTAGTGATATGATTTCAGACACCTAGGAAAAGGAAATTAATGTTAATAAATTTATGCAGCTTTATTTATGGGTAAGCTGCCAAGGACCAGCCTTGGCATTCAGTGGGACTACCGAAAGGTGATCAGCGTTCGTGAAAAAGACACAGACACACACACAGACACACACACACAAAGTTTTCTAGCCCAAGCTTATTTACATCTTTATTCTTTTTCCCTTATTCTCTCTCTTTTTTTTAAAGATTTATTTATTTTATTACATATCCCCCCCCCTCCCGCTGCTGCGACACGCCGAGACTGGTCACTGCGCAGGTGTGGCTTGCCCCGCTTGTGGGCAGCTTCTGCTTCCATTCATGGCTGGCTCTCAGTTCGCAGATGGCTGGCTGTGCTCCATTCACGGGTGACCTGCCCTGCCCGTGTCGGCTTTTGCCCTGTCCATGGCAGCTTTTTGACCTGCCCACAGCGGCTCTGGTCCACCCATGGCAGCTTGCCATTCTCAAGGCGGTCTGCCCGCTAGGAGAGGTCCCCGGGAATTGAGCCCGGGGCCTCCCATGTGGTATGCTGGTGCCCTATCCACTGGGCTATCAAGCCGGCCCCTCCCTTATTCTCATTCTACATTCTTCATTCTATGTCTTATTCTTATTTCTATTCTTATTCTTATTCCTATCTATCTCTTATTCTTATTCCTATTCTTATTCTTATTCTATATCTTATTCTATTTCTTATTCTTATTCCTATTTTTATTCTTATTCTATTCTATCTTAATCTTATTCTATATTATTCTTATTCTATCTTATTCTTATTCTATGTTATTCTTACTCTATATCTTATTCTTATTCTACTTTATTCTTATTCTATTTCTCATTCTTATTCTTATTCTATCTTATTCCTATTCTATCTTATTCTTATTCTATATTCTTATTCTATTCTATACTACTTCTTCCTTTTAGTCCCCTTGCCATGTCACAATTTTAATGAATATTTTCCATTAAGGGTAAACAGAAAATTTTAATGAATATTTTCCAAACATTGGAAACCTAGTAGTCAGCACTCTTATTATGGGAACTGTATGTTTTGTACATATTAAATTATATAAATTTCATAGCAACCCTAAAAGATAGATAGTTTTATAATTTCTGTATTCAGGCAAATAAAATAAAGCTTAGAGATAGCAAGGTTCTTGTTAAATGTCACAACACTATTGGATGGTGGGGTGGGGTTGACTCTAGGTAGTGTGGCTGGAGACTCTAGCAATTGATTGCTGTGTTCACAGCTCTCATCAAAGTTTCTGAATATTTGCAACTCAGAGAACCTGGTTTGAAACCTGATGTTTCCCACTTAAATTTGTAGCACATCCATTACATAATTTTGAATTCTTCACTGTCCAATCTGTACTTTAAGAATTTGTACTCTTCTCTGCATATATTTTCTACTCTTCTAACACCTCCCACTTAGTGCCTTACTGAATTAATGACCCTATCTACATTTATCTTAAAACTCATTTAAGATGTTAAGTACAGAGGAGCATTTTCACACATTCCTTGCAATATCTCAAGCTTATTTTAATTCAATATTTAAAATAAAAGTTAAATGTGGAATTAATAAGAAAATGGCATACATATGATAATTTTATTTATTTATTTGAAAAAATGAACTAAATTACAATGGGGAAATTGACTGGATTATCTAAAAAAGGAAAGCAATGACAGTAGAAAACAAATAAAAACATAGAAAGAAAAACAATTTCATAGAACTCATTAAAGCAGAGGCTGAGACATGTATGGTGTTTACTCTGAGCAAGAAGTTTTTTCACTAATCAGTACAGTATACATGATTATGTCTTAAGAAGCTTGACCAAGATCACAGCTAGTAAATAATGGAGCTGGGATTGAATTCATGTCGCCTGTCTCCAGTAGCTGAAATCTTAACTAAGATATGTAATAATTATTTTGCTAGATTCATAGTCATCCTAAGTAAAAGAACAAGATTCAAATAGATGAGCTGAAAACAATGAAGGAAAACATTTTTAAAAGAAGGGCATAAAATACAAAATTTTGTTTGTAATACTTTTAAATGAAAATAATAAAAGTATAATTTTATTGCAATTTACCTGAGATGATAAGATAAAATCATAAGAGAGCATGTGTTTTGCATATGTATCAGTTTCTCTGTAAAATCATCCTTGAAACATTGGCCTATCTTGTGTATTATGAAAGATATTCATATAAAACATATGCAAATATACTTATAGAAAATTTCTGAAAGGATATATAAGAAACAAAGGGGTTATATCTGGAGCAGAGGAATATCAATTCAAAAAATTGGGAGAGAGATTTTTATTACTCTTCTCACATTTGTATCATATCTGGAATTATCACAATCATATATCATTCTGTAATAAAATATAGCTAACTAAAGGGTGCAAAATACGGAGAAATAATTTAAATATATATCAATAACAATAAAAATCCCAGCAAATGTGACAACATTGCACTAGGAAAATTATTCTCTACATGCTTGTAGGATTATTAATGAGAGTAAAAATTAGAGACAACATAAATGCCTCAATGGAAAAGTGGTCAAATAAATTCTTTTATTAAAATATATGAATTATCACAGCATTAACTTGGTCATAAAATATGAAAACTTTAACATCATGAGAAAGCTGCTTATAATAATTGTAAGTGAAAATCTGATTCAAAATAATATTATCTGATTATTTTGAGTACATCAATTGTATGTGTAGATGAACAAAGATTTAAAATGGAAAAATCATAAGATTATATCTTGGGATGATATGATATCTTTCAAATGTTTTTCGAAGAAATCTGTGAAATTCGGTATAAAGATATATATATATACACATATATATATATGAGTAAAACATGATTTGAGTGATAGTAATATAAGTCATTATGTGCCAGTTTTAATTCATAAGTAGAATAGCTCAATATTGTATATAAAGCTGAGTAATGGGATAAAATCAAGAGTAAGGTAAAGAATATTTTCATTCCATTATAAACCTTCAAAGTATTATCCAAATATTTGTACTGTCAGGGCTATCAATGAAGCTGACATCTTCAGGCATAGGTAAAAGTCAAAATAAATTTGTAAAAACCATTCTCTGTTTGTTAGATAATACAAATAATTTGGTCCAATCCAGTGGGGTTCTGAATTAATCAATAAATCTGGGAGAGATCTGGGTATCTACAGAATTACAAAAATTCCAGAGGATTCTGGTAAATGTCTATGTCATTTAGAAGAAACAGATTATGTATCAGAACCAAGGAATTCACTGTTGAGCCCACTGATCTCACCAAAATGTGTATATTTTAATTCTCTTTACAGGTTAAACTTTTTTTCATCTGCATTCTACCTACAGCTACTGATATGGCGATAAACAAGAGTGTGGCTGAATTCATTCTGTTGGGGTTGACACAGCATGCTGGAAAACAGAAAGCAATATATGAGATCTTCTTGATTCTTTACCTTGCAACTCTATTGGGGAACTTTCTCATTATGGTGACCCTTAAGGCAAGGGTCCCATGTACTTCTTTCTCTTCTACCTGTCCTTTGCTGATGCCTGCTTCTCTACAACCATGGCCCCCCCGTTGATTATAGACTCCCTTGCTCAGAAAAAGACCATTTCTACAATGAGTGCATGACTCAGGTCTTTGCAGCCCATTTCTTTGGGTGCATGGAGATCTTTGTGCTCATGCTCATGGCCTTTGATCATTAGGTGGCCATTGTAAACCCCTGAGATACATGGCCATCATGAGCTGGAGCGTCTGCACTGCATTAGTAATTGTAGCTTGGGTAGGATCATGTATCCATTCTTCAGCACAGCTTTTCTTGGCTTTGAGTTTGCCCTTTTGTGGCCCTAATGTGATTGATCACTATTTCTCTGACTTGCAGCCTATGTTGAAACTTGCCTGCATGGACATAAATTTGCTAGTTGTGTCCAATAGTGGGGCCATATACATGGTATGTTTCATAATCCTGTTTATCTCCTATATAGTTATTTTATATTCTCTGAGAAACCACAGTCCAGAAGGAAAGCAAAAAGCTCACTTCACCTGTACAGCCCACTTAATTGTTGTTGTTATATTTTTTTGTTCCATGCATACTTATATATACTCACCCACTAACCACATTTCCAGTGGACAAAATGGTAGCTGTTTTTATGCAATTGGGGCACCCTTGCTCAACCCTCTTATCTATACACTGAGGAATGCAGAAGTGAAAAATGCCATGCAAAAATTATGGTGTAGCAAGAGAAACTCAGTGGATGAATAATTTATGGAAAATCGAGTTTACATCTCATTGGCATCTCCTTTGTATTTGGACAGGAAAGATACATTTTAACTAGTAAAAAGTCAAGATACCTGTGGATACATATATATACACATATATATAAATAAATATGTATATATATATTTGGAGATTGAATGTTATCACTCACAAAAGACATGTAGAGTCTTAACCTCTGGTCCTCTTGGGTGTGAACTATATGTAATAGGACTTTTAAGTGGTTATTAAGTAAGGTATTGCCAAACTGAATGGGTGTGGACTTAATCCACTATTTCTGAAGTCCTTATAAGCTAAGGAAATTGCATACAGAAGAGGAACCAGAGGAGAAACCCAGAAGAGAAAGATTCATTGAATAGTATATGTTATAGCAGTCCTGATAAACAAAGATACACACACACACCAAGCATCAAACACATAAACACAGATTTATATACATATATATGCACATATATGTTTATATACATATATATACATACATACATATTTAAATCATATTTAATATTCAGAGGATTGCATTAAACTATGTGTAATTAATGCTCATAACCATTTTGAAAACCTTATGATGACCCTTATTTGAATTCCATCAACATAGTAATTACAAGGTAATTAAGCTTCCTGTTCAACATTTTTTCTGGATAGAAATGTACTGAGTAATGACAGAATGATTTTGTGTGCACATGCATGTGTGTGTGTATCTAAAAATACATTTTTTTCCTAGGGTTTAATCTAGTCCCTCATGAATTTTGATACTTGAGTTAGTCCATAGAGACTGGACACATAAATAATCAAGGTTTCTGTCTTCCTAACCTACAGAATACTAGAGGATACTCCTAGAAGCTACTACTTTTTAAATATGTCCCTGTGCCTACCTCACTAGGGAATCCTACAAGGATTGGCATTCAAACCATAATACATATTGAAGATTCAGTGCAAACCTAGGACCTTCAATAAAAAAAGCTTTTAAAATTCTATGACTGGTGAGAGACAAGCCTTGATTTGGATTTCTTCAGCAGTATCAGTCACCTCAGAGACTTTCACATTGCTCATCATGAAGGAGAGGGAGGAGGCCATCAGAGGATTTGGTAGCTGAAATAAGCAGAAAGGAACACAGATAACAATAGATGAGGAAAATGGAAAAATGTGAAAGATAAATGGTTCTTTTCTCCAGTTGGAAGGAAGGAGCATCATCTTTCTTACATGTCAAAGCTCACTTTTAGTTCTGAAAATATTTGTAAGAAGAAATGAAGTCTCCAGATATTCTTGTGTGATGTGCCTAGAGTAGCTTAGCTTCCTCTGCTGTCATGTTTGTTTTCAGTATCAAAAATGATTACATAAGCATGCATTTTGCTCCTAATAGTAACTTTAAACTCAAAATTCTAATTGTTTGGAATTATCCAAGAATTGAAAATTCTGCTCTAGTGTTTCTCAAATTTTGAACTTATTATATAAGAATGTTTACAAATGTATATTCCCATGTCAAAAGTAATCTAATGTAAATGTAATGCATGCACACTCACACCACCTTGATTTATAATTCCAATCAAACTGGCACCAGGAAGTACTATTATATATCATAATGGCTAGCTAGAAAAGAATAAAATAAATGAAATATTTTAGTCTACTGAAGGATAATGTTATCACCTTACCCCAAAGGATTCCCAATAATTCAGACATAGAATACTGGGGACAGAATAAACATGAAAGTCTCAAAGAGGATTATTTGTCAGAACAGTCAGTACCATATCCCCAACTGGAAATTTTGCTTCATAACCATTCCAAATGAACAATACAATTTCCTTAATTTTAGGTCTAAACTTTTGTTTTTTTAAAAAAAATGAATTGAGTCCCATGGATAATATATTTAAATGTAATGGGTTGTTAAGTAAGCAAGACATAAAACAAAACTTCAATTCTTGCCTCCCAGTTCTGCTTTAAACTTAATATAGTGGAAGTAAATATTTACTGTCTCTTAATGAAATCTCAGAAACCTCTTGGACCACATTTTGTAATTTCATATCTACTGTTCTAGTCAAAATTTCAGTGCCAATATTGTTAAACAAGAAATGTTAAATCATAAATAATTTTCAACAATAGTGTAGTTCAAGATAATTTCATTTTAAACAAGGGTTGCACATTATTCCCTCTTAAGAAACATTTGTTTGCACACATAAAAGATGAATTTTATGGACAAAAGTTTGTGAAAGAAGCACCATCTCCTAACAGAGACAATTTGAAAGTGAATTATGACTCACTGATAATGGAGCTCCAGGGGTGACTTTAGGATAGGGTAAAGATCATTAAGGTTACCACCAGGAGCATAGGAATAGAAGGTCAGAAAGGATGCCTTAAAACCAGAGCCATCTAGACACTATATTCAGGGCAGATAGCTCAGGAGTTTCGTGCCTTGCCAGTGGGCTTTACTTTGGAATTTATGCTCCCCAGTGTGACAGAGTTTGGCTCAGTTGTGGTTCCCTACACATGGTTCTTCTGATCCTTCTATTTGAACCTAGAATTAGTACAAGAGTTGATAGTTGTATAACCAAGAGACTTAAAACTTTGGGCTGTCATGTACCAGCTAGGCCCTGAATCTCAACAAGTTGCAACACCTACTCTCCAGTTCATTGGACTGGAGACAACTAATAAGGAGATGATGATGGACAACGACGAGCCCAAGGAACTGAGACATTTTACAACTGCAAGCAAGAGAGTCCCGTATATCTGCTGTATTGGATTGAAGCCCCTTCTCAATTTGAGTTGGAGTGGGCATCACCATCCCAGAATCCTCAGGATTGGGGAATGAACTATGGACTAAAGTATACTTACTGTTGTTCTACTGTAGACTCTGTGATTCTAGCAAAAGAAGAACTTATATCATTGATGTGGAGGCAGTGGCCAGTGAAGGTTCTGAAGTCAGGGAGAGGGAAAAATAGGTGTAATATGGGGGCATTTTCAGGATTTAGGAATTGTCCTGAATGACATTGCAACAACAGATACAGGCCATTACATATCTTGCCATAACCTACAAAATTGTGCAGGAGAGAGTGTAACTACAATGTAAACTATGATCCATGCTTAGTGGCAATGCTACAAAATGTGTTCATCAATTGTAATGAATGTACCACACTAATGAAGGATGTTGTTAATGTGTGAAAATGTGGGAAGTGTAGGGAGCAGGATATGTGAGAATCCCCCTTTTTTTATGTAGCATTATATAAGTATCTTTTAAATAATAAAAAATATATTTTAAAAAATCAGCCTCTGATTGGGTAGGGCACTAAGAACCCAATAAAAGATTCAAGGCAGCTCTTATAAAATGCCCTTATGATTTATATGGACAAGGGACCCATTTTCAGTTTCTCCATATCTGCTTTTATGCATGAGTCTTCTTGGCCCTCCCATAAAATATAATATCTTTGAGAGATTTATCAATAGGTTGGCAGCAACAACAAAAAAATTGGGTTTGTTAGTGTTAAGTAATTTTGGTACCAGTCACTTCAAATAACTGACTGACTAAGGTGATAAATGGATATATACCCCCATATATATATGCATGTATATATCTTGCAACCATTATTTATTAATCATATACAGATTCTAGGAATGGATGCATGTCAAATAAGAGAGTCATGATCTTAATCATCATTGAAACTATATATAGAGATATTCCTTAAAGCCTGTGGAATATATCAGTGTCTTTTCCTTAGGCACAGCCACAATAGAGAGTTTTCCTATTAATTTCTTAAATTTATTTTAGAAACTGATGCAGGGCACAAAGTTTCACTTTTTCACCACATTCAAGTGTACAATTTACTAGTGTTCTTTATATAAAAAATATTTTGCTACCATCACTGATATCCATTACCTCTTGCGATGGTTTACAACTATATGGACCCCAGAAAAATTGTTTTTAAAATTAATCCATTCCTCTGAGTGCAAACCTATTGTAAGTATGACCTTTGGATTAGGTAACTTCAGTTAAGGCTGGGCCCAAGGCCGGTCTTAATCTTACTGAAGTCATTATAAATGGATGAATATTGAGAGACAGAGAGAGAGCAAGAGCATGAAAAAGAAAGCCATGGAAGCTAGAAGCTGAGAGCAAGGAAATCCCGAAGAGAATGGAGACACCAGCAGACATCATCATGTGCCTTACCATATGACAGCCGAGTCCAGGATCACCAGCAGCCACTCTTTGGGGAGAAAGCATAGCCTGATAATGCCTTGTTTTGGATATTTTCACAACTTCAAAACTGTTAGCTTGTAAGTTAGTAAGTCTCCATTGGAAAAGACAAACCATTTCTGGTATATTGCTTCCGGCAGCCTAGCAGACTAAAACACCATTCCCCCTCCCCTTTTCCATCATCTCAAACAGAAGGTATTTACCTATTAAGCTATAGCTCCCTCCTCCCAACCTGCTACCCCTGGTCTTCATAAGCTATGTACTACAATCTGTCTCTATAAGTTTCTTCTTCTAGTTGTTTCATATCAGTGAGATCATACATTATTTGTATTTTTGTAAATGGCTTATTTCATGCAATATGTTGTCTTCAAGGTTCATCCATGTTGTCACATGCATCAGAACTTCATACAATTTAATATTGCATTGTATGTATATACCACATTTTGTTTATCCATTCATCTGTTGATGGACACTTGGGTTGATTTGAGCTTTTGAATATTGTGAACAAGGTTACTATAAACATTGGTTTACAAATACATGTTTGAGCCCCTGCTATCAATTCTTTCAATTCTTTTGGGTATATACCAAGAAACAGGATTATCTGGTTATATATGATAATTCTATTTTCTAATTTTTT
>PVKH010044970.1:0-10549 GCA_004027955.1 Chaetophractus vellerosus | reverse complement strand
GTGAGTCACTAGGTCCAGCCCATTCTCAAGGAGAGGGGACTCACAATACCAGGGGGCAGGAGTTATATCGGGGTGCGTGTCAGAGGGTGCTACCCTAGCAGGCCAGTAAGTTTCACTTTAGGCAAACCTGTTGCATGGACTCTCTGATTACATAGGTAAAATAGAAGGGATTTCTTTTTTTCTCCTTTTCTTTACTGAAGTATAATTTACATATCATAAAATGCAAAGATCTCAAGTGCATAGTTTGAGGAATGTATAGGGCTTTTTATTTTATAAAAGCCTGGATGGACCATGAGGTTTCTTTAAATGTCAAATACTTACAGATTTCTATTAAACAATGTGTGTGTTTCTTATCTATGATTTATATATATATATATATTTTTTAAAGATTTATTTCTTTATTTATTATACATCTCCCCCTTTTTGTTCTTGCTGTGTTCATTTTTCTCTATGTTCCTCAGTGTCTGCTTGTCCCCCCTGCTGGGGCGACCTGCCGAGTCAGCTCACTGGCGCAGCGGCCAGCCTACTCGTGGGGGCTCGCCCTTGCTTGCAGGGGCTTGCCTTTGCCCACGGCAGTGTGCCCTGCCTGTGGCGGCGTGCCCCGCCCACATTGGCTTGCCTTCTCAAGGTGGTCCGCCCGTTGGAGGAGGCCTGGGGACTGAACCCAGGGCCTCCCGTGTGGTAAACCGGCACCCTACCAACTGGGCTATACAGCCGGCCCCTATGATTTATATTAAACAATGTACATTAGTTACCTGTTGCTGTGTAACAAGTAACCCTAATGGCTTAAAAGCAGCAGCATCTCTGTGGGTCAGGAGTCAGGACATGGCTTAGCCGGGTGCCTTGGACTCGGCTTCTCCTGCAGGCCCCAGTCCAGGAGTCGACCTGGGTTCTCACCTTCTCAGGGCCCGACTGGGGAAGGCTCTGTTTCCACGCTTGCTCGTGTGTTGGCAGGATTCAGTTCCTTATGGGCTGTGGACCGAGACCCTCAGTTCCTTGCTGCCTGTTGGCTCAGGCTTATCCTCCATTCCTGGTGGACACCTTGCTTGCTTCCTCAAAGCATGCGAGCTGAGAAGGCAATAGAGTGCCAGCGAGGCTGCAGTCACAGTCTTATAGCTGAATTGCAGAAGTGACAGCACATTGCTTTTGCCACGTTCTCTTAGTTAGAAGCAGGTCACTCGTTCCAGCCCACGCCAGGGAGAGGAGAAGATGTAATCACAAGGGTGTGAACACCCGGCGTTGGGGATTCATTAGGACCACGTCGGAAGGTGCTGGCCACAACATAATGTAACATAAACATAACTGTTTTGAGAGAACTGGGTTCCCAGGTATGTCTTTTCAGTGGAACATCTAAATATATAAGGCTCTAAGAAGAAACTAAATTCCATGAAGAAAATAAGTTCCATAAAAATCTGATGAGTGATTTTTAAATCGCGACTTTCCTATCCTCAAATGAGCTTGGATTGAGGATTTTTTTCCTAGAAAATGAATGGAATAGTTACAAGGATATAAAGACAGTTTGGTTGAATAAGCTGTCATCCCGCTGATGCCCCTTCTCCTCCTCTATATTGAGATGGGAGCCCCGGGACTGCCTGCCAGGGCAGGGCTAGGACTATTCTCAAAAAGCAGCTTTGGACTCTATTAGTCGGGGTTCTCTAGGGAAACAGAACTGACAGGAGATATCTGCAAATACTATGAGATTTTATAAAGTTGTCTCACATGACTGGGGATGCACAAATCCAAATTCCTTAGGGCAGGCTGCAAGCCAGGGACTCTATGAAGGGCATCGGTGAGTTCCCCAGGACACACTGGCTGGCTGAAATACAGATAGAAATTTTCTCTCCCTCAATGCTGAAATCACTTCTCCTGCTAAGGCCTCCAACTGATTGGATACAATGTCACTCATTGCTGACAGCAGTCTCCTAAGTTGATTATAGATGTAATTAGCCATGGATGCAATTAAAGTCCATGAAATGCCCTTGTTTTAAAATTAGCCCAGGGCTTACTTAACCAAACAACTGGGTACCACTACCTGGCCAAGATGACATATTAACCTAACCATCCCAGACGCATTCAGATATTGAACAAGTGTGAGCGTGGAGCCCCAGATTGTCAGATGTCAAAAGACCTGAAAAACAAAGTCTTGAGATGGAAGCTTCCACGGGCTTCCATTTGCAGTTAGGCATCTGCCATATTTCTGGCTCCTGTCCTGGCCTGTGTTTCAGGCTTTGGGCTGGAAGAGAATGTTCCCGTGACTCTGCTCCGCATTCCTGTTTTTCCTGTTAGCTAGAGCCCCGCTGCCTGATGTTGCTGTGTGCATCCTACCCAGCCTCCAAAGGCGGGACCACCCTTTATTTCCAAGTGTTTTTCTTTTGTTTTGGTTTGGTTTGCCACTAGCAAATAAAGTAAATACAAAGAGGTGAAGGCGGTTTGTGGCATCTGCTGCCCTATTACTCTTGTCCTCCCTCACCCCCCACCCCAAGCTGTATGTTCTGTTGAAGAGGAGGCCTGTGCCCACTACAGGAATGGAGCAGCTTGTTGAGATTATCTGGGCCCCAGACACTTACACTATTGTATTGGTACCCTAAGTTGGTGGCACTTGATCACACAGTTGTCTCCTTAAGTAGATTGGGAACTCTTCAAAGGCAGGGATTGTGTCTTACTGAGCAGCCAGCACAGCATTTTAAGCATAACAGTTGCTCAGGACGGACTGTTTATCTTTCTGGGTGGTCACGGTCAATGGAGGAGAGTGCCATGTAAAATGTGAACCTCCCTTTTTTGCAGAACCAGACTTTGCAGCACACCCAGCCTCCATGGCAGCCACCACAGGCACATACCTCACCACCAAGATCATTCTGTGCCACCCTATTGCAGAGCCATCGCAGGGGAATGCTCTTTCTTTCCTAGTGTCTTTTTGTGTTGCTCACTCCCGGGTGTCACTTGGGGTACCGTCTTTGAACAGAGAAGCTAGGTTGCTGCTTCCCCACCCAGTGCGGTAGATACTCTATACAGATATCTTATTATAAAATGTGTTTCCTTGGAAGCATATGTTGCAGAAATCCAGCTTTCTAACTTCAAGAAATTTCTAGGCAGTGTGGTGATGTGTAGCCCAGTTTATCCTTTAAAGTTAATATTCATTTATCCTTTAGAGTTACATTCATTAAGAACCACTTATACTGCTAGAAAACTATTCCACCCAGACTCTTCTGTGAGTTACAGAAACAAGACTTTGCTTTTATATATATATATATATATATTCTGGTGCTTCTAACATGAACTACCACGGTTGACAAACTGTAATTTTCTATGATAATTTTAGCCTGCTCTTAGTGAAGGGTTTCCCCTCCAGTTGCTAATTAAGGTTAAAAATGTATGGAATCTAAGAAGAATTCACGAAAGTTTTTCATTTACCGTACTTTGGCAATGAATGCTACTAATTATTTTCTGTTCCTGTCATTAAATATCGAGCCTTCTCATTTGTTTCAGCAGATGAATTTTCTTCTCCCACTTTTTCTTATGATGTTCTATGAAAAGGAAGGCGTTCATCCAGCTCAGTCCACTCAGCTCTGAATGGATGGGTGAGCCATCCAGGTAGCCTCTTCCCTGAGACTTGGGCTCTTTTTCCACCCTGACGCCTGCTTGTGAGAACACCTTCAGGCATTGAGCGTCGGTTTACCACCTGGCAGCTTTCCATTTTGAACACATTTGGATCTTTCACTGAAAGGCACTTTATAAATGCAACATTTAATGTTAGCACCAAAAGCATGTATTAAATATGAATCTGCACCTGGAGCCATAGACCAATGAGTTAACCTTCGTGCTCTGGAAATTATCTTCTCATCTTTTTAAAGTCAAGAGAATAGTCTTTCCAGGCATTAGGTGACAAAAGCTATCCAATTCCATTTTAGTCCATAATATATTATTTTTAAAAATTGTTGAAGTGTTGACTCCAGAGCAGCTGATAAATGGAATGGGCATATGTAATCAAAAGAAGAGAAAATTTGAAGATCTCATAGCTGTCTTTAAACATTCAGAGAGTAGTCAGGTATGGAAAAGGATGTGTTCTACGTGGTTCTCCCAAAGACAGAACCGCGTGGGATCAGGGTGGGGAATGAGAAACTAGTTTAGGTAGAACTTGCCAGCACTTTGGAAGCATTGAAGCCTAGACTGGACGGTTTCACAAAGCCATTCAAACACTGACTGGCCACCTTCCCCTGGACAGCAGCAGTGATTTCCTCCACCTGAGGGAAAGTAGCTCAATCAGACCTGGAGGCTCCATCTAACCTGATCATGCATGTGATTGTTTTTTGTTTTTTCACTTAAAGGATAGAATATTATCTACAGTGTCTCTGGTTTGTTTTTTTTTAAGGGACTCGGGGAAGGACATAATGAATTATTCAGAGACTTCTCTCTGTGAAGCACATTGCACAAAGACAGACAACTTGATACAAATTATGATTCTAAAATTGTTGGTAATATATTTTATTCATGTGCTCTGCTTACAATAGAAGATTTCCTGCCTGACATTTCTTAGACACATCACTCATGATTCCACAGTCACTCCTTGAATGGATGCAAAATCCATGCAAAAAACAAGGTCCACAGTCTAATGTACTATGAGAGTCTCAAAGATTTTTGGGAAAAAGAATTACTCATTAGGATTTTTGAATAATTATATTCAGTATAACCATCAGTTTAACTCTATTCTCTCATGTAATGGGTACCAACATTTGGCTTATGGAGGGGAAAAACCCTTTTCTGAACAATTTTGGCAAAAGTGGGTACCTCTTTTAAGGTACTTTAAAGTAGAGCCACAGAGATTTCTTCAGCAGACACAATGAGTTTCCCCCTCATACCTTCAGAATTTAGAAATGCTTTCTCTCTGGCATTTTTCCCTATTTTCTCTAAGGACTTCCCGCAGGTCTGTGAGGAGGTTTTAGCCAGAGAGCAGCGTTTGAGTTCCTGGGCAGAATCGGTGCTGCACGATCCCAGTTTGAAGGCTGCTATCCCACCTTGCAGGCCCATTTTCTACACAGAGAGAGGGACAGCCCAGTGCAACCTCAACACCTGCCAGTCAGCCCCACCCTCACTTGCTGCGATAAAAGACACTGCTGCCAAAGTCTGAAATATTTACAGGACTTCATGGCCAGTATGGGAACCACTGTGCATTCAGGAGTCCTCATGAAATAGGGTGGGGTCCACCCTGCTAGGTTTGAGGCTGGTGATTGTTGGTTGGTTGGTGTCATTCACAGATTACATGCCAGGCACATTGTGCCCTTCAGTGCTATGGAGGCCAAAAACCAGCCAACCAACCCAAGGTGTCCTGTTAGGGAATTGGAGAGGGGGTTTACTTCTTTTGGATGGTGGGGGATGGCTTTGCGGGGACTGGATTTTTGCCCTGAGGTGTAGGATCAGTCTAGATGAGAGCAGGGCAGAGAACATTCCAGTCAGAAGGGAGCGAGGTGGGCAGGGGCAGAAAGTACTGGGCGTCATCAGCCTTGGTGAGGGATTTGATTCTAACTGAGCTACAGAGGGAAGTAGCTGCAGGGCTTTAGCGGGGAATGAGATGATGAAATGATGACTCTGGCTACTGCCTCCAAAATAAAACTGGGCAAGAGAGAAACACGAGAAGAGCAGAAGAAGCAACTTCAAGTGCTCGGGTGAAAGGTGACAGACCCTATGATGGCTGGAATTGGGGGCAGTCAAGGTGGGGGAAGTGAAGGGCAGCAAGAGGCTTCGATTATGGATCGAACACTGCTTGTATCTCACTTGCGAGCAGCTCAGAAAGGCAAATCTCTCATGGGGTCCTTTTTTAAAAAAATTTATTATTTATTAATTTAATCCCCCACCCCCGTTGTTTTTGTGCTCGCTGTGTCTGCTTGTCTTCTCATCTTCTCTTTAGGAGGCACCAGGAACTGCTCCTGGGACCTCCAGTGTGGGAGAGAGGCACTCAATTGCTTGAGCCACCTCAGCTCCCTGGTTTGTTGTGTCTCTCCTCTTTGTCTCTTTGTTGCGCCAGCTCGCTGCATGGACCAGCTCGCCTTCATATGGTAGACGGGAACCCAATCACTTGAGCCACCTCTGCTTCTCAGGGTCCTTTTCAATTAATATCTGAATCTGTGTTACTAGAGGCAAAATTGATGGGTCCAACGCAGGCAAAGTGGAAACAATGCAGGTAGGAACTGAAAGAAAAACTTTGTGCAGGAGGATCTCGCCATTGCCAGAACTTCATGTCTGAACAAGCACAGGGCCCCGCTGGGCTCAGGGGGTACAGCTCAGAGACCCACACATCTGAATGTCCTCTAGCTCTTGCATTAGCCCGTGAAGAGTGTAGGCAGAGGAATCTTTGAGTGGGAGACTGTTAGAGCAAGGACCAGCCTTCGAGCCGTTCCAGCACCCTCGTCCTCAAGTTTAGGAACTGAGGCTCAGAGAGGCTAGTGGTTATTCATCCAAAGACACGCAGCCAGTTACAGGCAGAGCTAGAGAGCCACCATCATCTGAGGCAAACTTACTTTCTTCTATTTAGAATTCTGAGAGAAACTTTTCTGAGTCTTCATTAAATCCTTCTAGCATCCAACTTTTAAGAACCCTTCCAGCATTAATTTACTTAAGGATTAAGCTGGTCAAAACCCCAGGACTGCTTCAAGTAAACAGCTTAAACGTGGAACCCTAACGTTACAAGGTAATTTCCCTTGTATGTGAACTGTGGTAATTGGGCTCTAGTTTCTCGTGAGAGAAGCCAAACAGTTTCAGATCTAATGAGTCCTGGCCACTGGGGCAGATAGATTTTGGAGTTCACTATTTATAGTGTTTTCAAGTGTCACTTTTCCCTTTTCTTTTAATAAGCGCTGAGCTGGAATGCAGCGCACAGGAGGCTCGGCGCATATAGATGAATATCTGACGGAGTGTGCAGGGGCGTCGCGGCCGAAGGATTTCAGGCCCAGGTTTGGAGTTTAAGGTTTAATTTGTGATCTTGGCTCTTCCCTATAAACGAGGATGTGCTCTCCCATCTAACCGATGGATGACTCTCTTTACAGATTGGAGAGCTGAGGAGGTGGGTGTGCTTGGTGAAAGTGGATTCTCCCTCCAAAGACTTGCAGAGGGCCACTGCCTTTCAGATGCTGAGGAGAGTTGTGTAACGGTGTAATCAGAAATATTAATAAACTGTTAGGGAGGTCCTCGGCTGGGCCCAAAGGAAGTGAAGAAAATGAGCAAACAGGAATGCAATTTAAAAGGTAGAATCCAAACTGAAATCGAAGCCATTTTTATGAAAAATTAGGGACATTTGTAAGTACTGCTCGTCTGGCTGGGGAAAATACAAAAGATTGTCAGTGCTTTGAACCCACCATGAGTGTGTTATTTAGAAGGGAATTTCTGATTTTGCCCAGGAGTTTTTCCAAGTTGAGAAGGAGGTGTGGTGGGAGGAACCCTGGGCTAGGACTTTGCATTCCTGAGTGAAGTCAGTCACCTGGTCTGTCACATGCTCCACCCCTCATCTGTAAAATAGGAATAAGCGCCTGAGCCCATTTGACAACTCTGAACTGTGAAGAGATCAAAGGAGATAATGCACCACAAAGTAATTTGTAAGCTGTTTAACCCCATTCAAAGTCTGTGTTTCCTCTCAGCTCAGCTCGTTGGTTAACATAGGTTGTAGGTTGCACACTTGAATCACCTGGGGAGCTTTAAAATATTACCAGCCCCACCCTGGGCGTTTTTCATTCCATTGGTCTGGCTTGGTACTCGGCACTGGAGTTTTTCAGAGCACTTGAGGTTATTGCAGGGGGCAGGCCTGGCTGAGCGGCTCAGGCCTGGCAACAGGAGGCACTCTGAGGTGGTTGCAGTCCCATTTGGCCTTCAGGAAAGCAGTTATAGGCCCAGGGAGATCGTCAGCAGCCTTCCCAAGTCAGTGCTGCCCTCCTCTGTGCTCACTTCCTGCCTCTCCCAACTTTTCCATAGAAGTTTTCCCACTTAAATACTGATTCAGCCAAAGCCTGCTGGGGTTTGTACAGATGAGACTGCCTGAGGAGGTGGGCCTGTGGAGAGAGTGAGCTACTGTTTTCCTCAAAACATATCATTTTAAATGATTCTGAAGCCTGTTAAATTAGACTGATGAGATTAACTTGATAAAGTAGTGGCAGGGTAGACACCCAGAAATGATCATTTTCACATGCTTTTTAATTCAAGGAGGATTAATGAAAGAGATTGTGTTTACTGACTGAGCTGGAGTTTAAGAATTTGAGTACAGAATTAATTAGCCTGTTTTAATGAAGAAATCCAGCTTCCTTGTCAATGTGTGAAACTTAAATAGAATACAGCTCGATGCTACTTTGAGTGTGAACAGAGGGTGCAGGCAGAGGAAAGCCACACTTTATGCTTGAAGTCAGCCCCACCCTTTGGTCATGCCCCTGGGAATGCGTGTTTTCTCCTCTGAAGAGAGTGGATCCTTTGCACTCTACCTTGTTGTGTTCGTTCTCCAGGACTGCTATGACCAGTACCGCACCGTGGGTTGCCTCAACCACAGGGGTTCATTGTCTCACAGTTGAGAGGTGGGAAGTCTCAAATATAGGCATTGGTGAAGCTGTGCTTTCTTCCCAAGTCTGCAGCATTCTGGTGCTGGCTGGCCACGATTCTTGGGTTCCCTGGTTTGCATCTCTGCCTCCATCACAGGCGATGTCCTTGGCCTTCTGTGTTTTTCTTTGACTTCTGGCTTTTATAGGCATCCAGTGATTCAGATTAAAGCCCACCATGATTCTGTCTGGCCACACCCAGCTAAATAGGATTTTAGGAGATCCTATTCACAAATGAGCCCATAGCTTTACTGATAATACATCTTCCAAGGGTGCTCTTTACAAATGGGCTCACACCCACAGGATTGAGGTCAGGAACATGTTTTGTTGGGATACATAATTCAGTCTACTGCAGTTGTCATTCAGTGTATGTCATCTCCATATCCAGGGATAATGCAAGGATAAAAATTAGGCGTATCCATAGGCCTTCTCTGTCCTAATTCAGAAGGGTTCTACTCTGTAAACATTAGTTAACTCCTCAGTGTTTTTGCCAGAAGGGCAACCACAATACTCCTCCTCCTTGGTTAAAGCTGTGAGAGGGAAACAGTAGTTAAGGAGATATGTCTAGGCCTGCCTGGAGGAGAGACCTCAGAGGAAACCAGTGTGTGACAAGGATGATGGAAGGAAAGCCCTTCCTTGCCAGTTGGTGACCCAGCATTTTTCTAGGTTTCCTGATCTCCTGTGTGATCCATCTTCCCAATTGGTGTTCGCCGACATTCTACAGTATAGGTGAAAAGAAGAATAATAGCTAATATTTTGGGGAACACTTACTATATGTCAATTCCTGTGTGAAATACTTTATATGGAAGAACCTTCCAACAACTTTAGAAGGTTCTGTTATTACCCCCATTTGGGAGACAGCTAACTTGAGGAGGTGGGGGATAGTTGTTCAGGCACACAGCTGGCAGCAAGCACCAGGCCAGGATTCGGCCACCTGGGAGTCCCTGTGAATGACTGTTGTGTATCTGTTTTACATCCATTCTCTGTGGTTGTGAGTAGAGCAATGGCCCATAAATTAGCTTGCTAAATTTTTATGCAGAATAATTTTGGCCTTTGTTGGTTGTTATTATTATTATTCAGAAAGGAAATATGGCTCTTTCCCATGACTTCTGGTTAAAGTACCTACAACTCTAGCAGCAATGTCAACCAAACTCCCAGAACACTTTTTAAATTCTCAGTTGTCTACAGGTTTGATCTTTGATGTCATGAGATGGGAAAAACCATGAAAAATGTCATTCTTTTCGTCCCTTTGGCTTAGGGTCTGAATAATCCAGAGTCTAGGGCTGTGCTGTCCAGTCTGGGAGCCACAGCCCCGTGTGGCTATGGAGCATTTCACGTGAGGTTGGTCTGAATGCAGACGTTTGTGCTGAAAGCAAAAAATACTCTTTGGATTTCAAAGACTTAGCACAAACCAAAGGGTGTAAAAATATTCATTAGCATTTTTATATTGATTATATATGGAAATTATAACATTTTGGATATATTGGGTTAAGTAAAACATATTACCAAATTTAATTGCAGCAGTTTCTTTTTACATTTTTAATGTTCTACTAGAAAATTTAAATTATATTGCTCACATTATTATTTCTGTTGGACAACATTGCTAGAGAAAGTGCCTGGCTTTTGTCTACCATGCTGCCTTAAATAAGTAAATTCAGCAATATTTATTGAGCACCCACTGTGTGCTAAGAACTGTTTAAGCACTTGAAATAAGTTTATGTGCTTGAGAGAAGTCAGTGACTGAAAGAAACAAGGATCCATGACCTGGTAGGTTTAGTACATTATGGATTTGAATATTGTCAACTTACTTTGGAATTTTTTCCCCACAGTGGCATTTCTTTAAAAAGACCTGATGCCCTTGTGGGGGAAAAAAAAAAAAAAGGAGTCTGTAGAATCACAAAGACCTGGTTCTAATTGTGGCTCCAATATTTATTTGCAGTATGACCTTGAGCAATTTCGTACCCTCTAAGCCTTGGTTTTCT
>PVKH010044969.1:0-10550 GCA_004027955.1 Chaetophractus vellerosus | reverse complement strand
CCTTCTAGATTTTTCTTTTTTAAAATTTTCACTGGGAGGTCCTGGGGATCGAACCCAGGTCCCTCCATATGGGTGACAGATGCCCAACCATTTGAACCACATCTGTCTGCCCTGCTATATCTCTTAAGGTCGACCAAAGATACCTAGAGTTATAGTCATTTCCCATACAGGATGGTCATATAATAAATCAGGCTTGGTTTATCACCAGCATTCTAAAAACCAGACCTAGGGAGAAAAACTAGGTCTGGGGACACATGCATGGTTTCTAATGTAGCAAATGTTTAGCCTACCCTGATTGTCACAAAATCAGGACAGTGAGAATATTCTCTTGGTTTCTTTTTAAAAAAATTTTTTTTTTAATTTTTAAAGAAGCTTTATGTTACATAAATGTTATATAAAAATATAGGGGATTCCCATATGCCCCACCCCTTCCACCTCCCACACTTTTCCACATTAACAACATCTTTCATTAGTGTGGCACATTTGTTAAAATTGATGAACACATATTGAAGCATTGCTACTAGCCATGGACTATAGTTCACATTATAGTTTACCCTCTGCCCCGCACAATTTTATAGGTTATGACAAAATGTATAATGGCCTGTATCTGTCATTGCAATGTCATGCAGGGCAATTCCAATATCCCAAAAATGCCCCTATATTACATCTATTCTTCCCTCTCCCTCCCCACAGAACCTCTGGTGGCCACTGCCTTTATATCAATGATAAAAGTTCTTCCACTGCTAGAATAATAATAAGTCTATAATATAATAATAATGTCTACTGTAGTCCATTGTTCATTCCCCATTCTTGAGGATTTTGGGATGGTGATGCCCACTCTGTTTTTAATTGAGAGGGGGCTTACATCACATGGCACAGATGAATGGAACTATCTAGCTTGCAGTTGCAGACACACTCTGTTCCTTGGGATGGACGTTATCCGTCATCATCTCCTTGTTAGTTGTCCTGGGTGAGTCCAGTGAACTGGAGAATAGGTGTTGCAACTCTGCTGAGATTCAGGACTCAACCAGCACATGCACAGACCAAAGATTTAAGTCTCTGGGACATATATTTAACAAGTATAGTGCTAATTATAGGTTCAAATAAAAGGAACAGAAGAGCCATGTGTAGGAAAACTGTAAATGAGTCTTAACTGTTACACTGGGGAGCATAGATTTCAAAGTAAGGCTCATTGACAGGCTGCTGAATTCCTGAGCTTGTCTGCCCTGCTTATAGTGTCTAGATATCTCTAGTACTCTCAGGAGCCTCACCATTTGAGGCACTGTTTTCTGTGGCAGTCAATGAGATCTTGCTGAGACATGCATAAGCATAACCTCTGGAATGACTTCCTGACTCACTTGGAAATCTCTTAGCCATAAAAACCCATTTGTATTTAATATTTCTCCCTTTTGGTCAAGGTCTGTTTTCAGATTCATCACAAGTCAGCACTTGGTAATAAACCCTCGGTGCCAGGGAGGCTCATCCCCAGGAGTCATGTCCCACGCTGGGGGCGGGGTGGGGGAAGAAGGTAGTACGTTTATATGCTGAATTTGGCTTAGAGAGAGGCTACATTTGAGCAAAAAGGAGGCTTTCAGGAGGCAACTGTTAGGCAATATATAATACCAGGCTAAGTTTCAGTTTCACAAGAAAAGGTTCATAAGTACGATCATCAATATCAAGGGCCTGGTGTAATGGTCTGTCTTTCTTCACTAGGCACTGCCTGTATACTTGGGGGATTCTTGCCATTCTATTAGAGAATGTAGCAAGACTCCCCAGGATGGGAATTCAATATTCTTTCGGTTATTGTGTGGTTCTCCACCCACCGAGATAATATCCCATGAATACTTGAACATATTCATATGAGGCATGTCCCAGGTACATCTCCCTACACATCCATTAGACTTACAACTAATAGCCACCAGTCTAATAGGTGTAAGATGATATCTCATTGTAGTTTTGATTTGCATTTCCCTTATAGCTAATGATGCTGAGCATCTTTTCATGTGCTTTTAAGCCATTTATATTTCTTCTTTGGAGAAGGGTCTATTCAAATCTCTTGCCCATTTTTTAAGTGGGTTGTTTTTTTATTTTCAAGATGTAGTATTTCTTTATATATGCTGGATATTAGGCCCTTATTTCATAGATGGTTACCAAATATTTTCTCTCATTGAGTAGGCTGCCTTTTCACTTTCTTGACAAACTCCTTTGAAGCGCAAGTGTTTTTAATTTTCAAGAGGTACCATTTATCTATTTTTTCTTTCACTCTTGCACTTTGGGTGTAAAGTTTATGAAATCATTTCCTATTGCAAAATCTCATAGATGCTCCCTACATTATCTTCTAGGAGCTTTATCATCTTTGCTCTTATATTTACATCTTTAATCCATCTTGGAAAGTCCACTCTTGATTCTATTCTGGTAATGGTGGAGTAGCTCTTATCAGACCAACCCTCCTACAGAAAACAACTGTAAACTCAGACAAAATGTAAAAAACAATTACCTGAAGTTACTGAAGAATGACCAAATGTAGGTAGAAATTGGAGGGGGAGCTACTCTTGGATGAAGAGAATTGCTTTGGATGATTTTCCCATTTTATCACTCTTTGCCTTACTGCCGACCTTAGTTGGTGATAGAAACTTCTGTCTTGCTGGCTTTAAGAAGCAGAAAATAAAGTTCAGCATG
Source organism: Chaetophractus vellerosus (assembly GCA_004027955.1). Classification (NCBI taxonomy): domain Eukaryota; kingdom Metazoa; phylum Chordata; class Mammalia; order Cingulata; family Chlamyphoridae; genus Chaetophractus; species Chaetophractus vellerosus. Next base: position 7,871 of record PVKH010044969.1, on the reverse strand, counting down.
ACCACAGAAGCTAGAAAGTGAGAGGGCCAAAAATCTTGGAAAAGGAAGAACCAGAGAGGAAGAGACCCAAAATCTGTATATAATTCTGCCCACATCTCTGGCTGACCCTTGAACTACATATGTATGGGCAGATACAAGGCAGCCCAGCTAAGACTAAAATAACTGAACAGATATAGCGCCTGCTGCCCACTGCAAGGGACACAGAGCTTGGGATTTAAATCCAGTAAAGTTAATCAATTATTAAAACCAAATATTAAGACTAGTCAGAGGAATGTGACTAAATCCAGAGTCTCTACAATATAGCTATCCAGGTTATAATTCAAAATTAGCAAACATATGAAGAAGTAAGAATATATGGTCCATACTCACAGGAAAATAACCAGTGGAGACCAACTCTATAAAGACCCAGTTGTTAGAATTAGCAGATCAGAATTTTAAATCACAACTATAACTGTACTCAAATATTCAAGTATGTAAGGGAAAATATTTTCCCAATAAATGAAATATAGGAATTCTCATCAGAGAAATAGTAACTATAAAAAAGAACCAAGTGGGAATTCTAGACCTTACAAAAGAAAATCTGAAATAAAAAATTTGCAGGATGGGCTTGATAGCAGATTGGTTAGAACAGAAGAAAAAGTCAGTGAACTTGAAGATAGATCATTAGGAATTATCCAATCTGAAGAAAAGAAAGAAACACTTAAAAAGATAACATAGCCTTAGGACAATATAAAAAAGATTTAATAAATATATAATTGTGGCCTCAGAAGGAGAAGAAAGAAAGAATAGGGTAGAAAAAATAATCTAAGAAGAAAATGGCCCCAAATCCTCCAATTTGATGAAAGACATAAATTTACAGATTCAAGAAGCCCAGTGAACCCAAGAAAACTATGCATAGCCACATTACAGTCAAACTGTTGAAAACCAAACATAAAGAGAAAATCTTGAAAGCAGCAAGAGAAAACAACACTTTATATACAGAGGAACAGCAATGTGAATAACAGAAGACTTTTCATCAGAAAGTGGAAGCCAAATACAGTAGAATGACATCTTTAAAGTGCTGAAAGAAAAGAACATCTGTCAATCCAGAATTCTTCTGTGAAAATAACCTTTAGAAAGAAGGTGAAATAAAGATAAACAAAAACTTAATTTATTGCCAGTAAACCTATTGTACTATAAGAAATGCTAAGGAAATTTCTTCAGAATGAAGGGAAATGATACTAGATAGAAACTTGAATTTTCAGAAAGGAATGAACACTAGAAGTGATAAATATTTGAATGAATATAAAGTACCACTTTTAGCTCTTAAATTCTTTAAAATACTATAATTGTTTAAAGCAAAAATTATGACATTGTGTCATAGAGTTTATGATGTATGTATATGTGCTGCATATGACTAAGGTAGGCAGAGAGGTAAATGGACTTATATGGTTGCAAGAGTCTTACATTTTACATGAGGTAGTACAATTTTAACTCCAGGTAGACTGAAAAGTTAAGGATGAGTACCGTGCTCCCAGAGGAACCACTAAAAAAATAATACAAAGGGGTATTTTTAAAAAGTAGTTAAAAAAACCCCCAGAATTCTAAAAAGTATGTAACTAACCCAGGCTTGACATTTTGGTCTGGATAATTCTTTGTTATGGGAGGCTTTCCTATGCGTTATAGGATGTTTAGCAGCATCCTTGGTATTTACCTACTAGATGACAGTAGTAACATCCCCTCCCCATAGTTATGACAATAAAAAATGTCTTCAAACATAGCCAAATGTCCCCTGGGGGGCAAAATCAACCCTGTGTGGGAACTACTGAGATAACTCAAAAGAAGATTGAAAAAGAGAAACATAGGAACAAAGCAGAGATGGGACAAACAGAAACCAAATAATAAATGTAAAATAGTAGACCTAAACTTAACCATAAGGATAATTACATTTACTGTAAATGGACTAAACACTTGATTAAAAGACAGAGCTTATCAGAATGGATGAAAAAGCAAACCCCAACTATATGCTATCTACAAGAGATGCACTTTAAATATAAAGTTAGAGAAAGGTTGAAAATAAATGAATGGAAACAGTAGTAAGCATAAGAAGACTGGTGGAGTGGCTATATTACTATTAAAAAAAATAAAGTAGACTTCAGGATAAAGGGTATTACCAGGGATAAAATGAACATTTCATAATGATGAGTCCGCTTATCAAGAAGACATGACAGTTATATAAGCATCTAATAAGAGAACCTCAAAATAGACAAAGCAAAAATTGATGGAATTAAAGGAAGAAATCCACAGTCATGGTTAGATATTTTAACACTCTTCCCTCTGCAATTAATAGAACAACTTGACAAAAATCAGTAAATATAGAGAAGTTCTGAGGAGCACCATCAAACACCTTGATCTAATTGACATTTATAAACACTCTATTCAACAACTGCAAAATGTGTTTCTTTTCCAATGGACAAGGTATGTTCACCAAAATAGACTACATGTTAGACCATAAAGCAAATACATTTAAAAGGATTGAAATCATACAGAATATATTATCTGACCACATCAGATTTAAGTTAGAAATAATAACAATAAGAAATCTAAAAACTAAATAAGTATTTGGAAATTAAATATTGTGTTTCTAAATAATATATGGGTGTAATAAGAAATCACAAAGAGAATAAAAATATTTCAAACTGAAAAATAATGAAATAGAACTTTTTAAAAAAGATTTATTTTTTATTTATTACATATCCCCCCATTTTCTGCTTGTTATTTCTGTGTTCATTTTTTCATTCTTCTGTGTCTGCTTGTCTCCCCCCACTGTGGTGACCTGTACCACGCGGCGGCCTGCCTGCTTGTGGTGGCTTGCCCTGCTCGTGGGGGCTTGCCCTGCCCGCAGCGGCTTGCCTTCTCAAGGCGGTCTGCCTGCTCGAGGAGGCCCTGGGAACCGAACCCAGGGCCTCCTATGTGGTAAACTGGCGCCCTACCAATTGGGCTACAGCCGGCCCCTGAAATAGAACTTTTTGAGGAGATGCAGCTAAAGCAGTGATATGAGAGACATTTATATCTTTTTTTTTTTAAGGGGTACCTGGGATTGAACCTGGGACCTCATACATGGGAAGCAGGCACTCATCTGCTCCCTATATATCTTTAAATGCATGTATTAGAAAAGAAGAAAGGGCTAAATTCAGTGATTTAAAGTTCTGCTTTTAGAAGTTGGAAAAAAGGAAGAGGGAAATCATAAAGGTAAGAGAGGAAATTAATAAAATGGGAAACAGAAAAATAACAAAAACAAAAGCAATTCTTTTGAATTGAATTGTTGAAAAGATCAACAAAATTGATAAAACTCTAGCATTATTTATTAATGTGCTATGCTTTAGATTACAGAAGTTCCCTTCTGTTTCTTATTAACGAAGAGTTTTAAAAAAAATCATGAATGGCTATTGAATTTTAATATGGTTAATTATATTGATTGATTTTTAAATCATGGTGGAATTTGCTGGGTTGATATAAATTCCAAATCTTAATAGTGGTTTGGATAGCACAGGCATATAGTTGTCAAAACTCATTGAAAAGGGGGCCGGCTGTAGCCCAGTGGATAGGGTGCTGGTACACCACATGGGAGGCCCCGGGTTTGGTTCCCAGGGACCTCTCCGAGCGGGCAGACCACATGAGAAGGCAAAAGCCACCGTGGGCAGGGCAGAGCCGCCACGGGCAGGGCAAGCCGCCTGTGAACCGAGCAAAGCTGCCTGCGAACGGAGCAAAAGCCGCCCGGAGCAAAAGCCGCCCGGGAATGGAAGCAGAGCCACCCACAAGCGGGGCAAGCCACCTGCACGGTGAGCTGACTCGGTGCGTCGCCGCAGTGGGGGGAAACAAAGCAGACGTAGAAGAACACAAAAACTGAACACACAGCAAGAGCAAGCAGAAAGGGGAGGGATATGTAACAAAAAAAATAAAAAAAAAACCTCTTTGAAAGGTATGTGAAGTGTACTGATAATTGCAACTTACTCTGAAATACATAAAAAAGATGAATTGATGAACGGAGAGAGTGATGGATAGACATACGATAAAGCAAATGTAGAAAACTATTAATTGTAGAATCTAGGTGGTAGGAATATGGGTGTTTACTGTACGATTATTTAAACCTTTCTGTATGTTTGAAAATTTTCATAATAAAATGCTGAGGGAAAAATAAAATTAAAAAAAAAAAAAGAAAACCACCTGTGTCTAGTGCTTTTGACCACAGTTCTGCAGAAGTGCAATAACTTTTGAGCATGCTTTGAGCAATGAAGTGATCTGATCTTGGGCAGTGTTTCATATCTTGGCCTTTTCACTTAGTTTCTCTAGTGCAAGTCTGAAACAATCTGGAAGGGGGTCCTCAAGACTGATCATCACTTTTCAAAGAAACGAGTATGCATGGGATTGGGCAGAGGGTAGAAAACTGACATTGTTTGAGGGCCTGCATATATAGCACTCTATATGTACATGATTTCATTTATTCCTGCCAATAATATTAAGTTAGGTACAGATTATAGTATCTGTTTTACAAATGGGGACACTAGGGCTCAGAGAAGTCAAGCACCTGGTTCAGGGCTGCACAGCAAGTCAGAGGCAGAGCTGGGCCTGACACCCAGATGTCCTGACTTCCAGGGCACTGTCCTTTTCACTGTCCCAGGCTGTCTTGTTAGCATTCTGGGATATTAGTACATTGCCTGTGAGGAGAGGAATGCTGAGGGTGCAAGGCGGCCTGAGTTTGGTCTGAAAAGTGCTCTTTCTACTTCCTTGTTCTTCCTACTATGAACTCAGTTGGCTTGCTAGACCCCTTCCCATTTAACTTTCCTCTTCTTCACTGGATTGGAAGAAGGAAAGAGCAATCAGGCTGGAGGGTGTGCTGATTGTTTTATTAGAAAGATTTTTCTGAGGCTCATCTCCTCTGCAGTTAACACTTTTAATTAAAAATAAAGCAAATAACAGTGTTCCTTCTCCTTTCCAAATATTGCTGAGAATCTTTGTGGCGTTACTCTTGGTTGCATGTTCTGGTGATGTCTCAGTCTTAGGTGCAAATTGAGAAAGGGGCTGACAACACCCATTACCAAAGAGGTTTTCCCAGAGAGAATGACCTCGTCCAGAATAGAACAGCCACCTGCTGCCAAATGGTTGGGGCTCCACTGAGCTATGCATTTGATCCAGGGGCGGGCTTTTTCTGTGTGTTTGCCCTTCTGGGATACCTCTTGTGCCTGCTCCCTGCTGGCGTGGTGACTTCCCTTCCACCCCTCATGTTGCCCTGCACCTCAGGAGTCACGCTGCCTATGATGCCTGGGCATGCCAGGGTGATCCAGAGGAAGCCAGCAGCACCCTGTGTTCATGCAGCAATGTGGCACCCCAGCTTCTCTGTATTGAAACTCCCCAATTAATTCATTGTTGTTAGCAGTCCTCTCAGCTGAGAAGATTCATGCTGGTTCAGAGTGTTCTAGTGCAAGGGGTGGGGCTGAGGAGAGGTGGAATTTTTCTGTCCACACTCAAATGCTCTTGCCTGGTTTACCTTGATACTTCATTATCTTTTTTTTGTTTGTTTGTTTTTTTGTTCTGAAATCCTTTAATCCTGTTTTTATTTATTTTTATTTTTTATTTTTTTCAATTTTTAATCATTTTTTTTTTAAGATACATCGATTACATAAATGTTACACAGAAATTTTAGGGGTACCCATATGCCCCACCTCCCACACCTCCCACAACCTCCCACATATACATCCTTCATCAGTGTGGCACATCACCTTCAATAGATATACACATTTTGGGGCTTTGCCACCAAGCATGGACCACAGTTCAGACTGTAGACCACCCTCTCTCCCGCACAGTTCTGCATGATACATGATGGTATAAAATGGCCTACATCCTCCATTGCAATGTCACCCAGGACAATTCCCAAGTCCCAAAAAAGTCCCCGTATTACAACTGCCCTTCCCTCTCACTGCCCCCAAAGTGTCCAGTGGCCCCTGGCTCCACATAATTTTGTAATTTCTTCCATTGCGTGAAACACAAGTCTATAACAGGACACCAACAAGTCCACTCTAGTCCATAGCTCTTCCCCCAAACCCAAGGAGTCTAGGATGGTGATGTCCCTTCCACCACCAAGTGAGAGGGGGCTTATATCCCGTGGATACGATGGAAAAGAATTATCCTGCCTGCAGCTGCAGGTTCTCTCCATTCCCCAGGATAGCCGTCGTCCATCATCATCTCCCCACTAGGTGTCCTGGGTGAGTCCATTGAGTTGTAGAGTAGGAGTTGCAGGTTCACAGAGCCTCTGGACCCAGTTGGCACATAGACAGCCCATAGTCTCCGGTCTCTGGAAGTACACCTAAAATTCTGGCATCACATATAGGTTTGAATAGAAGAGACAGATGGACCATGTGCAGTGAAGACATATTTTGGTCAGACTCTGTCACTCTCAGGAGCAAGAATTCCAAATTAGGGCCTACTGGTAAGGCACCAAACTCTGGGGGTATCTGCCCTGATATAGGATCTGGATATCTCCAAAGCCCTTTGTTTGGGGTGATATCCATATTGGAAGCCTAGGAGGTCCTACTGGGATCTGCATATGTGTTACCTCTGGGTTGGCCTCCCGACTCACTTTGAAGTCTCTTAGCCCTATGAACTCATTTGTCTTTACCATGTACCCCTTTTATTCTAAGTCATTTTCCAGTCGTACTGCCCATTGGCATTTGTTGGTAATCCCTCGTGCCAGGGAGGCTCATCCCCGGGAGTCATGTCCCATGCTGAGAGGAAGGTAATGCATTCATATGCTGCGTTTGGCTTAGAGAGAGCCCACATTTGAGCAACAAGGAGGTTCTTAAGAGGCAACTCTTAGGCACCCCATAACACTAGGCTGTTTCAATTTCAAGAGCAAAGACTCGTAAGGCTAGTCAACAATAACAAGGGCCCATCAATGGATCATCCTCCTTTGCCAGACACTGCCCCTGCACTTGGGGAGCTGTTGCTACTCTCCTGGAAAATATGGCAGACCTCTCCAGGATGGGAATTCAGTGTTCTCCCATTTATTGAGTAATTCTTCACCCCGTGACCATGCCCCGTGAGCATTTGAACAATTATGCATGCCTTTTATGTATGTTCAGTTGGGCTTCCTCCCATGCACCCCAAAAATATGGAATGCTTCGTGAATTTGCGTGTCATCCTTGCGCAGGGGCCATGCTGGTCTTCTCTGTATCGTTCCAATTTTAGTATATGTGCTGCCGAAGGAAGCAAAATACTTCATTATCTTAGAAACTAATAGGCTAAAGAGGGAGGTAGAGGCAGCTCATTGGGTGGAAAGGAGGCAGAACAATGAAGTCCACCTTCCTTTTTAAGTTAGAAAGAAAACAAACCCCACAAGTTTTCTGACTTGTCATCCAGCTTGTTCATTATTAGAATATACTCTTCCATTCTTATTTCTTTCCCCTGCCCTAATCTTCCTGTCTCTTTCTCATTGTCCTGCCACTCTTTCTGCCTCTTGTCTCCACCCCACCTTCTACTCTTTTGTCATTTGCTTTCTGAGAATATTGAAGTAGGAAATAATAGAAAACAATGTATCACATCATCAGATCCCAGCATCCTTTCCTCAGATAATAGAGCCATCATCTTAAGGAGGGAATCCTCAGTTTATCACATTTGTTCTGTTCTGTCCCACATCAGTTCACTGTCTGATGAGAACAAGGCTATAGCCATGCTAAGGAGGCTCAAGAAACAAAGGCAGAGCTTGGTTATATGTTCCTAACACCCATTCCTCCCATCTCTAATTCAGTCTCCTCTGATAACTACAAACTATCTCTGCCTATCTCTCTGATGAGCAGCCTGGGTGACCACGCTTTTTTTTTTTTTTTTTTTAAAGA